>LPNX010725579.1:263764-283308 GCA_001517045.1 Pseudotsuga menziesii
AGTCATGCAGTACTAGAACTTGATGGTTGGTTGCTATAACATGTGTTTGATCTCCTTCAATTGAGATTAAGTCATTTATTGCACTCCAACTTCAGTTAGGATTGGTGAGTCAATTAAGGTTTTTTTGTCAAGTGGTTAACTGAGTGGTATTGCATGGCAAAGAGTCAGTTAAGCTAGACTCATGCATGGGAATTCGAATTGTCCCTTAGTTATTCGAATTCTTCATTGAGTTAAGCTATGGCTTATGCATGGGAATTGTAATCCTTTATTGTTTATATAATATACAGAGAGGAAACTTATTGTATTCCTGAAAATTTCCAATTCATGAGTAATTGTTAATAATTCTTTGATGAGATTGAATCTTAGTTCCTAGATCATGTGCAAGAATTAATACTCTGAAGAACCAATATTCACCTTCTATATTTTCAAATGATTCAAAAACTTGTCACTTGACACACCTAATCCTTCCACTACATGAGTACCTTTAGAATCAAGAATATTTATGTTGTGAGGGTCATCATCATCAGGCTCTCCTATTAAATTATAGCATTCCATCCAATGTTGGACTATCGTGTCACGCTAATAAAAATTTGTCGTCAACACATGAATATATTCAAATGTCTTAGTATTGATTTGTTAAGTTTTTGTATTGCTTATATGATATTCTAAAACAATTTAAGATGGTGAGATTACTGAAAGAACAAGTACATTTACAAGAGAAAAAAAATATTTATCCTGGGAAACCCTCGTGGGGGATAAAACTCAGCAAAAATTCCTCAATAGAAAACTCAACCAAAACAGTGTAAAACCCAAGACAACTGCTTCTCTCTTCTTTTCTGGTGTACTTCTTCTTATTTCTCTTGAAAAATTGATTAAGTGAAGTGAGTAAAAATTAAGGAGGCACATCCCTATTTATATTTGACTCTTGACTTGTCCTAAAACATAACTAGGATATCTTTTCTAACTGGCAGGGATGACTTGACTAGTAGGACACCAAATTAATATTTATTATAATGACTCGGGGATACTATTAACTCGACTTACATCCATAGGTTTACATTCACTCTTTCAATGACTCTTACAAGACCAATTATATTAGTGACGACTCTCGAAGGAGAAATACAATTAGCACAACTAGAATATCTTCACTTGTTACAATATTTTAACATGATTACTTGTAGAGCAATATCAATTGAAGTAGGATCATCAAAAAATTAAAACGTATGTGTGAAACTAGAATCTATATCTTCCCATTCAATTTTTCATCATCGAAACTTGACTAATGTATACCAGTTCCTTGGCATCCTATCCAAAGTATGTATAAACTGATGGACCCATTCTTGTCGTGGCGATGTCTCCCATGTCGCATGACAATGTTCAATATGGTTGACGGGATTAGTCACCCTTGTATACTTTGGACCATTATTAATAATATTTTCTCCAAATCAAACTTCCAACAGTATTCATTATTGCGATCGTTATGAAACAATATACTTGTCTGCCAGCCATGATCTTGCAGGTGTAGCATTCAATGCAAAATCTAGAGCTAACAACCACTGAAGTTATGTCACTTTCTCTTCAAATTTTGTCAGAAAAAGACTCCAGGTTAGGTAAACCTTCATAAGTAGGTATATCACATAGCTCAATAATTACTTCTCACATTGATCTTGTAATTATAGTGCATATTTGCATGGATACTTCATGGATTTGATTATTCCGATTCTCCAAAGCTTCTCCTAAATCTGATGAGAAGGAACTAACACTTCATCAGCTAAGCTTTCCATTGGTTATTAGATTCACATAATCATCCATTGCAGAGGTAATATTGTATATATGATCCCTATATCCATCTTTTCCTTCATTATTTACCTTCTCAACATACCTATGGACTTCTAGAGGATTAAGAGATGCAACTTAGAACGTTGATATACTCTTCTTAAAATTGATAATAGTATGTTTATCCATGGCCCTGTTGATCCCCAACAATGTAGGATACTGATTAGTATCATCAACAATATCTATCAATTCAAAATCTACATACGTGTTGAGTCCTTCTATCTCGACTGGACCTTGTGTCATTTTACCAATAAGCAACACCTTTGATTGATTGACTAATCTTAGTTGGACATGAGACCACACTAGTCTCAGCTTTCCCATACTTTCCCATGTTTGTCTAGTAAGGATGTTAACATCAGAACCAAAACACAGAATAATGTAATCCATGTCGTAATCACCTATCAGTACAATCAAGATCACGACTAGTTTTCAATCTTTTCCAAATGTGGTTAACCCTCCTTTCTAGTCACACGTCTTCTTGAGATTCTTATATTAAAGATGATACTTCTGCTACAACATTTTTATATGTTATTATTGCTAGAAAAAATTTAAAGAATTATTTCATTTTACTAACATTTTATATCTATATCTTTTGAAATAGTTGCTTGAATCTTTGAGGCATGTCCAATATTGCTCCTTCACTTGGTACAGCAACAGAAGCTGGCACTTGATTGCCATCAAAGAACTCATGTCAAACATCCAAGAATACTTCTTTTTTCCCTCATAACATCATACAAAATATTCTTCTGTTGTGTTGGTTGCACTCTTGGTTTTCCATTTAATGGTTCTTGATCTTCTCCTCTCATAGTACCTCCTTTTTTCACAACGAGAATATTAGGTTCTCTTAGTTCAATGGAAATATTTTATATATTTGAATGAGAATTCTAACATGGGTTCTAGTTTCCCATATTTATAGCCTTCCACTTTGCAATAAATTGTCGAAATTCTTCAATAGTGTGATCGAGTGTTGTATAGTATGAGCATGCTAACATAGGATTAATGCATTATCTGGAAAAATTTCCATGTCTTCCACAATTATACTGAATTACTTGGCCTCTTCCATGACCAAATCCTCCTCCTCATCCTCTTCCTCTAAAATGTCCAACTCCTCTAGGTTAAAGGTATTATTCATGTGGGTACTGTGCTTTATGATATTGATCCTATAGATATGGGGCCTAAGGAAATTTTTTCTGAACTTGCTATTCTTGTATATGTTCATGATTCTTCTTTAGGTAGGTGTCGATTGTCTTCCCATGCAGTAACCGATATTCTCTGCAATATTTCTCATCATGTCCTTCTTATCAAAAAAATTTCCAATATAGAATAGATGCCGTGCTTACTATTTTATGTAAATATAGAGATTCTTCCAACTGATGTCCTCTAGTTTGACAAATTCTACACCAAGGAATCCCTTGTGTATTTATTGGATTCACTGCGTCCGATCATAGTTAGTTCATGAAGGATGTTAGCATGGGTTTAGAGCGCACAAAGGGCATTGACAATGACAAAGGTCAACCATGAAGGGTAAAGAAGCCGATAAATATGGAGATTTTGGTTAAGTTAGTTAGTGATTGGTCAAGTGCACCATTTTGTCACAACCAAGTGAGCCTATAAGTAGAATTAGGATTGCAAATCATAGATAAGTAATTGTTCTTCCGATGATTCTTATGAATTGGATCTTAGATATTGACATTTTGATATATTTTGGGTTGTGCTTCGTACCTACGAATGTTGTTGTATCTAAGGATGTTTTTGGTAAGGATTTTGTTTTTATAGCCTCCTTTTGGCATTGTTGGTTCGGAATTTTTTTTATCTGCAATGTATCAGATAAGTTAAAAAATATTGATGAATGATTTTGTTATGTTTGGCTTTTTATCTTTTATTGTTATGTGAATTATGTGAATTACCACAGTACTTACTAGTTCAATGTAAGTCGATATCTATGTCGATCTGAGCATGTGTTAATGCAAATAAGGATTATAATGATATGTAGAATTGGTTAATGGTGTGGTTGTATTGTATCTTGTTATGATCCTATATATCTGGGCGATGCTGCGATTGAGTATGAGATAATGTGCGTCCTCATCCTACTGCATAAACGTGGTTCTTGCAACCCTCCCTGAGACATCTTAGGTGAGACTGCAACTGCTCAGCGGGTGTTGCTGGAAAGGGTAAAAAAAATTTCATCCAATGTGTAGGGATTCTATGTTGATGGTTATTCATGGAAGTGCGAAGTGAAACCCTGTCAACAAAAATGTGTCAACAAACGGTTCCGTTGTCAGGACCATAGTGCGAGAAAGGAGATGACATGTTGTGGCATCCGATGAAACCAGAAATCCAAGATTGGTTTGATAATAAGGCCCCAAAATTTGAGGAAGAAGAGAACCAAAACTTGAGATGGTTGATAGAGGAATTTCTTGGAAAGTATATATCCTCTAATATTCACAAAATATTCTTGTATGAATTTTTTATAGTACTATAAGTATGGTTGGCGTAACTCACTTTTAAGAAGAAAAATTTCCAATGAGGTGAGCCTAAATAGTGGACTCCATAACTATTCCAACAATTGCGTAAGGTGAAAAACAAATCTTCAATGGTTGTCGATGTGTGGAAATACATCATTTTGTAATGGTACATTACTAAGTTCGTTGTTGATACAACTAAATCTTACAATGATGCGGAAATCAAATTTTTTAAGGGACCAAAATGAAGATTTCCATTGTCATTGCAATTGTGGATCAAGATGATCATCTGTTAAAACAGGATATTAAAGATGAATTCTAATGAGTATCCTTGGTTTGCGAAGGCTGTGGTTTCTGCAAAGATATGGGCTTAATTGAATGATACTAGGTAAATGGATGGGAGTCATGAAAATACTGTGAGTGAATTTGTGGAAGAGTGTGGTCACTTGCAAAGTGGGGTGAGGTTCTGGAAAGAGAAGATGATGAGGACTAATGAGAGTCTTGTTGCGTCTGAAAAAAAAAATTATGAGGAGGGACCATAAGGGACTAAGAGACTCTACAATGATGAAGGAAAAAACCAAAATACCCCCGAACCAGAGGAAGGACTGACCCAAATCTACAACTTACATACAATTGTGTGCACCACGGAAAACTTAGGAGTAACAAATGTGAGTTTTTCACCAAGTTTTCCTATGTGTCAGCAAAGTGGTAATAGTCATGGATCAAAAAATACTGGGAGAAGACCCAAGATGGCGGGTGATGACATATAGCTACCCTTTATTTAGGATAATTCCACTGAGGATCCCAATAAATATTGGTTCATGTACTAAGTAGTATGGACAGTGAAATAAGTACAAGAAGATGATGTCAAGAAAGGACAACTAGCGATGACCTTTTGGGGTCGGGAATTTGACTGGTATATGAAATTTTTGCAAGTGTCAATGGGGAATCCACAAAATACCCTATCACAAATCAAGATTGGGCTGATCGAAAAATTTAAGAAATTGAAATTGGAATCATAGTATATTACAGAACTAAATGAAATAAAGCAATTCCTCAATGAATTGGTGTGACATTTTGATCAGTGATTCAAAACTATGATGTCCACAGTTAGCTTCAGAATGAGTGATGTAAAACATAGAGAATGGTTAATTACATCCTTGGTACCCCCGCTCTGCATGTCATTGATGAAAAATAAGATCACATCCCAAGTGGAAGCCTTGGAAATTGCGATGAAGGTCAAGGCTTCACCAGTTAGTGAAATAGGGATTGAAATGACCCAAATCGAGTTGGATTTAGCGAACCTTACTATCCAATTCTAGGATATTAAGAAGGGAAAAGAGGCATGCAAAGAGATATGATATAGTCGGTGTTAGTCTAAAGTACATCATAAGGATCATTTCCCTGACTTGCATCAATACTTGTAGTCGGGGGCACTGAATCCACTGAGTCAAAGAGGAATTCATTGGTGTTAAATTTTTTAAACAAGAGGACATCAGTCAGAGGAATGTGTGTGTACTTATAGAATGTTGTGTCAAAATGAACTATTTTTTTCTGCAACTTCTGTTGGTTAGTTTTTCATGATCGAAAGGATTACAGAGCCTATGATTTGCTCCAAGAAAGAAATATGGATACATACTTTATGAAATGAGAAGACAAAGGACCAACAAAGAGACCTCAGCCACAACTACAATATAATAAGCTCCAACCATAGTATAATAAAATTTAACTTTAGTATAATCAATCACAACCACTATATAATCAAACACAACAACAATTCAACAATTCAACCCACCAAAGTACAACCAACAACTATATCAATAGCAAGAAGGATTCTGAAGAGGATTTCACAGAGGTCATAATGGAGCCTTTCGTCATGAAGGAATTTTTGGTAGAGGTCGAGGATCGTTTACCTACTATAATTATGGAGTGCTAGGACACTATCAGAGGGACTATCTAAATCTAGCATGTCAATGTAATTAATGTAGTGTAGCTGATCACACTGTCAGAGAATGTCCATAGGTAATTGCAAAATGGCAAGCTAAGAATGTGCTACAACCACAAACAAACCAGAATACAAATTGTTGTAATCTCATAGATCAAATAGGGTTACCAATAATACACATTAAAAGCATACAAATATAACAGAGACAAGAGACAAGAACATAGGTAGAATAATAGATTATATTATAGTGAAAGGGTCCATACAATATAGAGAACTGAACCGAGTTCTTATCTGGCTCAACAACCTAATATATATGATTGACAAAACAATTAGAAATAACTACCTGTCGGTTCAGTTAATCGACACAACCTTATGTGGCTAACCTAATCTCTAATTAGCCAGCTGATCAACTTAGTTGGTTGATCAAATTAGTCGACTAATCATTCTAGTCAGATTACTGACTTGCTCCTCCAACATCTCGCCCACAAACAAAATTGTTCTTCGTCCCGAAGAACAAGGAGGTACCAAACAAATGCATTACCTATCTTAAGTAGTTATTGCTATGTTTTCAACCTTCATGGGCTATGAAGTCTGATATTTGGTATTTTCTGTACATAGACTTTGAGAATTTCCTTAGCTGTCACTACCAGTTGATGTCGGAATTCTGTCCAACTTTGCAGTGCTTTTTGGATGTCAATGGTTAATGTTATGAGAGTTGATAGTGTCAAAATCTTATCTTGAATGGAGAGGTCTGCTATCCTTTCCATTTTGGGACCCATAAACTAGTCCTTTTCTTTTGTTGTCTTAGAAAGTCTTCTCATCTGTGGGCATATGATGTCTAGTTTGTCTAAACTCGGAATTACCTGTTGCACCAACTGGTGTGCTTGTCGTTTCAGCTTCTACAGTTTGTTTGTTTCGAGCTTGATTTGATCTTCAATGGTGCTCCTCACTGCTTCTTCTATTCTCTTCCTCTTCTCGAGTGCTTGGATGTCTTGTCAGGTCTATCGTGTTTGCTGAAAGACTTTCCCATAATAAGCAGGTCAATCTGAGAGTACTCCTTCTGTATTGACTGACTCCTCCATGTGATCTTGCAGTACTTTGTATACTTTAGAGAAAGTTGTGTGCTACTGCATCAGCAGTCGAGCTATTTCTTCTTTTTGATCCTATTTTGTGTTTTGCATCTGTGTCTGTAGAGCTGACACCATGCTCTTAAACAGCTGGTAGGATTTCTCAAGTGATCCGAAAACAAGATCTTTGCTAATCTATGACATTAACATGAATTGCATAAAGAGCATGAATGAAGCTCACAAATCCATAAGAAGAGAACCAAATAGCATAGACAATACGCACATAAAGACAACAAGTTGATAACGGAGTTCATCCAGGATAGACTATGTCTCTAGGCTTCCTTCTCAATAGGAGGGTCGATCTATAATCTCAGCATGAAGGCAAAATACATGGAAATGATACAATGATACCTTGGTGACAATGAAAGGGAAGAGAACCGCTGCCCAAAACACAACAAGACTACTTCCAGAAACTCCAAAGCCTGAAGACGGTGTAAAATGAGTACAAACACTTGTACCTTCTTCCTGTAGAGCTACACAATCTCCCTTCTCTCCTTCAGCTACAAAGTATCCACTCCAAGGCATGAATGACAATGGGAAATGAGAGAGTTTATATAGGCTTGTATGGACTCCTCTCACATGATCCTCATGGTTTTCTCAAGTTACAACAATTTTTTCTAAATAGGCATATGGTTACAAACCTCCAAGTTGGTTTTCATGTGGTTGGATTTTTTTATTAAATAATAAACCAACCTATTTAAGAATACCCTTAAAATGGCTCTTAATATGGTTTTATACCAACCCACTTTTAAAACTTTACCAACTATGGCATATTATATTGTTATAACCTACCCATACTGGTGGCACTCCAAAAACCCACTTTTAACCTTAACCCAAAGTTTTTTAATGCACATGTGTTTAAATAGTGGGCAAGTCCCATGTGGTGGCCCCTTCATGTGTTAAGGCGCGTTAATGGGGTGGCATGTAATAAATTTGTTATCAAACGTGACCATGTGTTGTTTTATGTGCTGGCAGGGGCTCCACGTGCTACGACGCCCAACGGAGCTCCTGTTTATCATGTTGAAGGGGAGAACCAGGGGTTGGGGCTAACCCCGGCCTTTTCGGGCACCAATAAACCTTTAAATAACTTTTTCCCCATAACTTATACAACAAGCACCTTGTGTCCCAATGGTAAGGCGGAGCGCTAATGCAAGAGAGGTCACGGGGTCAAACCCCGTGGAGACCATAATTTTTGCCTTAGAAATATTGGCCAATCCCATGCTTCCATGTGGTGTAATGTCCCGGTTTTGACCCCGTTACATTAGATGTATATGATGTATATATTGTAATGATCATGGTGTGGAGCTAAAGGCCAAGGCCCCACCATTGATCGATAATGCTATGTTTTGGATTTAATTGTCACCGAAGGTCTATCGGGGCATGCGGCATATAATATGTTGGCCATCATGTAAATATGCATCATAATTAATTAATTGACACAACCAGCTACGGTCGCGGAAACTAAATCGAATGGGGCATGATTTCCCAAGGATAAGGATGTGGGGTTGGGAATTTGTCAATCTTGAGCCAAAAGGGGGAAAAACCCATGTGTCATCTTCCTTTGTTTAATTCCAACCACCTTCATTAAAAATTTCTATTGGCAGCTGAGAGGAGTTATGGCAGTTATTTTTTTGGGGTTTGGAGTGGCAGGGCTGTCAGTCCTAGCCTATGCCCTTCATTCAATTCGTCCTCATCCTTCACGCACCCTTCATTCACGTAGGGCATTCACCACTTCCTCTCCACGAGTTGCTAAGCAACCACAGACTGCAAATTCATGTCCTCCTGGTAGCTATTCACCTTCACGCACTTATCATTTGGCCGCTCATTGCTTTCACACACAGGAAATTTTCCTGGGTTTTTCCCACACGATTTTCTCCTGCAATTAGCGTCCTCTCCATTGCTGTGCAATTTCGTGCAGAGGGATTCCTTCCCGTTTTTGTCTTCACGCACTAGATTTTGCCGGATTTACCTACGCAGTATTTCCTTGGGAGGATTTGTGAATAGGGTGGCCATATCCCTTACCCACAGGCTAATTTGTGGGTTTTGTTCACACATTGGTTGGAAAACTGTAAATTCGTCCCTATTGTGTTTTGTTTGCTGTTCTGCTTTGGGTCTGTGTAATTTGTTTTTCCCTGTTTCAGCTGTGATAGCTAATTGATTGCATACATGCAATGGTTGGTCTTCGGACTATGTGAGGAGTAGAGATGTTGGCTGGGTTTGCTTGATAAACCTGGTGTTGGAACCACACAAACAGAGCTAGAGGGCTGGCCTTCTTCTCCATCACCCCTGAATAGCACTGGAAGGGAATGCAGGGCCTGAGGGACTGTGTAGCAGAGAAGGGACTGATTCCTTGTGTTGGGTGTGGATGGGTGTCTTAGAGGTCAGGCTAGTTCGAGTGTAGGTGTTCTTGGCTCTGTAATGACCTCACCAGCTTAGCAAATTGCCTTCATCAACTCCTTAATGGCCTGATAAACCCAACTTGGTTGGCTTGGCTGTGTGTTTTTGGGTATCCTGGCTATGTGTAAGCCTGCTAGTTCCTTTATTCCTTGGAGAATCATGCCCAGCTCGGGGGTGGAAGCGTTGCTGAGAGATTGAGGAGCACGCTGGCCTATGGTAGGGTGGAACGTTGCAGCGACGTAGCTGGTTGCAGAGCAAAGCTTTCATAAGATAAGTAATCTTGTACATTTTACCTCTGCAATTCTATATTTACTGTAATGAGAATGAAATGAGCATGATAAATGCATGCATGACTGAATTCTTGTTGAATGTATGATGATGTTTTCGCTGTGTATGTTAAATGAATGCATCTGTGTGTGTGTTAAACAATGGCATTTGTACATGGTTTACCATAATGCATTCCTGGTAGCATTCTGTTTATGTAATTTTTATGCCTGTCCATGTTCTTGGGCGGTTAGCCCGGTTGTTTGAAGCATTGGTCGCGTCCTCTTTGCAGGTCGGAGGCATGGGGATGTGACATGTGGCGGCCTAGGCTTGGTCCACCTCATGCCCAATCAGCATCCAATCACCTGCCTAGTCACTGTCTGTACTGCCACGTGTCACCTTGTGATTGGTTCGTACACCTGCCATGTCACCTTGTCCATACCGTACAGATTCCATGTGTCACCCTGTCAAAGGTGCCATGTCATAATGTTTGTATAGTATGGATGCCACGTGTCACCCTGTCAGTGGTGCCACGTGGCACCTCTTTTTGCCAATTTTGCGTGTTGACCTTATAGAACAGAACGTGATAACTTTCTCATACGGAGTCCGTTTGAGGTGAAACGAATGCCGTTGGAATCGACTCGACGAGCCCTTTGATCTGGTGTTGGTTTTGATGAGATTGGAGGAATTCAAAATTTTGCCTTCTTGGATCCTCCTGGATCATTCCTCCCCACTAAGAAGCTTTTGGCCTCCAAAAGCCTTTACTAATTGACAGATAGGTGAGGGAATTTCTCCCTCACTTTCTCCTTCTCAATCCATTTGGCTTTGGTTGGATGAGTGCCTCTGATGCCCACTCAAAGATAATCAGCATCACCTATGTGAGAAGTCCTTGTCCTTCTGTCTAAGATGGCATCTTCCTTTAGCTCATTCATTTACTCAAGAGCAAATTCATCAACTGATGGCAATGAGACATGCTCCCCTTCAACGTGATCACCAAGAGGATCTAAAAAGGCCAATTTTCAAAATCATCATATTGCAACAAAAATAGTACCATTTCGAAGAGCTCATCAAGCTGATTCCAACGGTGTCTCAAACGGACTTCGGATGCAAAATATATTGTGTTTTGAAGTTTGGCCCCAATAGGGAAAATTTTGGCCGAAGTGTCACGTGGCACTCCCTCAAGCTGCCACGTGGTAGTCAAAAAGTGCATTCTGCTAACATGGCATGGTGATGTGGCATGATGATGTGGCATGATGATGTGGTATGATGACATGGCATGATGATGTGGCATGATGACATGGCATGATGATGTGGCATGGTGACATGGCATGATGAAGTGGCATGATGACTAGCATGCATGCATTTGTGCTTGAAATGAGTTTTAGGACATTCATGCATTTACTCATGAGAAATTGTAAAATGATTAATATTTGAAGTGAGTGGAAAAATTACTCACATATTACTCATTTATTTTATTCCTTGAGTTGTTATGAAGTTAATGCATGGTTGTAACCAAAAACAAACATGCCATATTTGTAAAGAAGTTGTAACAAGTTGGTTTATGGTTGAAAAACCAACATGCTATTTAAAAAAGGGATTTTGTTATGTAATGGATTATTGTTGGATTTTGTAAATGTCGTTATGGGGAAGTAACTAAATGTGAAAACCCATGGGCATTTGGGCATGAACCATATTTTCGGTTTATGTTTTTAAAAGCCAAACCATTTTGTAACTAATCCCAATTTGGAGAATGACATGTATCATGCCACCAAGAGTAGCTTCTCCTATTTAAGCACTTGTCATGTGCATTTGAAGGGAGCTCAAGTTTGGAGAGATGTATCCCACATAGGAAACAAGCATCTGAGAGGCCCCATTAGGGGTCTCCATTGGAGAAGCTCATGGAGAGGATCCAACCTTGTATTTCCTGCTCAGAGAGCAAGCATGGCTCCATCATGTCCTAAGGTGATCCAACGTAGGAGACAAAGAAGCAGAGTTAGTTCAAGGAGGCAACATTTCAATTTGCATTTGAAGGCAAGTAGCGACCATCTACACTCTCATCCCGAAGGACAAAGGTGAAGGGATTGGTTGGTAAGAGTGTGACTTTGGTTTTATTGATGCACTTGTCATGCAAACATATTGTCATCTATTGAGACTATCCTGCAGAAGATTGTGTTGCATAGCTTGAGGTTCGTGGCTCATAGAGTCAGTTGAAAGAGTGTGATTTGCAACATTATGCAAGTCTTTGATCTGCTCGAGGTTCATGTCTTGTAGAGTCAGTTGAAAGAGTGTGATTGGCTACATTGGAAAAAAAATCTTCATGTCCAAGTTTGGAAACTTCTCAAGGCAAAGGAGGCAGGCATTTGCTTGCTTGATTTATGCAGTCTTCGATTGAGTCCTATAGCTTGTGCACTTATGTGACCCATCAGAGGCAGTTATGGTGTAGCGGTAGAGACGAACATATGATGAAGACTCTATAGGTGAATCTATTGTGATGTATCTTATGTATTTGTGCATATTTGCAATGGATTGGTCACTATATTTTGGAGTAGGCCCGGAGATGTAGCCAAGATATCTGGTGAACTCTGTAATCAAATCGTGTCCCTAATGTGCTTGAATGATTTTTCATTTTCATGTGGATGATTCTATGTTACACACTTATATTATGCTCATGTTCACTTCCACTAACATTAGAAAAACGATCCTATTGATCCTGATTGTTTCGAGCGGGTTCGAGGACTTTTCAAGATTGCCCCCGAGATTAGATCATCCAGTGGCTTGTCGGTGTCATCCTCTGTTGGTCCTGGTATCACAGACTCCGCAAGTTTTTTGCATTTGTTTAAAAACTCAACTTGTTAACTTTCATTGTTGTCAATATCCTTGCGTCTACTATGGCTCATTGTCTTTTCTTCGATGGCCATGGTTTCCAAAAGCTATCCCAGCTCTCCATCTTTTAGCTTGGTTGCGTCGACTGCAGTGGTCGACCCAAGTTGACTGATGTGGAACTTTGTCATTTGGGCTAGATGGTCCTTCCTCTTTTTGTCTCTCTTCTTTCTGTGCTTCTGTTTTTTTGCTTACTTTTGTACTTGTGTTTATGTGAGAGTCAGATTTTTCAGCAATGGGTTTTCTAGTTGTCGGCCTACAGAGGTCGGGGATATTTCTAGTTGGGTCGGCTGGACGAGTGCTGCAGCTGGGTGTGTATCTGATTAGTTTTGTATAGAGGGTATAGATACAGTGGTTGCTGGTATTGATGGTTGTGTTCGAGGTGGCCCTGATGCAACTGGTTCAGGTGTAGGTTTTGGTTTTGGGGATGGTGGTGGTGATGGTGATGGTGAATGGTTGGGTGTGGTTGGAGTGGTGGGGGATGTGGTCAGATGTCGATTCATGAATTTGTGGGGGTGAGCCTTCCTGAAGTTCGGAGAACAATTCGTCGATTTCTTGATTTATTTCTTCCATGTTCTCTTCTTCCTCATTTCTTTTCAATTCACTCATTGGTGGGGGAGGTTCTGGGTTGGTCAGGATGAGGGATGTAATTTGACTTGCAACAACCTCAACTTGCTTGTAGGGATTTCTTTGAAATGTCGAACTCAAAACTGCAATAGTCCTTGAGCTCTTGGGTACTTGGCCAGGTTGAGGAATAGGTAGTATAGATTCACCAAATTCAAATAAGGGGCACTTGGTAATGATATTCTATACCAAGGTGAGTAACTCAGGTAATGTTTCAATATACACTTGCAATTATCTTTCTCGGTCGAACTTTTCCTTCAAGGTTTCCGACATATAAATCTTGTATACATCAATTGGGCTTATGGAAGGAGGCTCTGGAATTGTTTCTTGTGTTATTTTGGTTGGATATGGGGGTCGGGGTGTAGCAACAACATTCTCGGTCATTTAGGTATTTGTGATTTTTGCCTTTTTCAGTTGACCTTACTGTGCTCCCACTTCCACAAATTTTTGGAATTGTGCCTCCATCAGGATTTTATTCATAATAGTGTCTTTGATGATGTCAATTGCCGTGGTTGATAACTCATTTTCATCTTCTGAAGATTTCACAATGATAAGCTTGCATTTTCCCTTCCCCTACTCCTACTCCTCCATTCTTTTCCTTTTCCTTGAGGCTGCTATCTCCTTCGACAATTTGCGGATGTTTTCTTTGGTTATAGCATACTTAGGGTTTTTAGTATCTATCTCTCCCCCTTGGTCTTGAGTCGAGATGATGCTTTCTTCAGCTCGATTGGTTACCTGCTATTCTGTTTATGTCTCTTCCCTTTGGGTTGTCGACGAGTTGATTGTAATTTGGAGTTGACCAATGTCTCCTGCTGGTGTCTCCTTCAACACAAATGTACTGATGTATAGTCTAAGATCATAATCTTCTTCATTTTCTTGGTCTGTTAGTGGCTCCACTATTAATAGGTCTGTCTCTTTGGCTTTTGCTGGTATCAATAGTTTTTTACTAGACTGTCGGGCTAACTCCCGAAATATCTCTTCAACTGTTGGGTAGTAGTCAAGAGTCTTTGCTTTGGCCTTGGCGCCATGCATATACCACACTGCGGTATGGTCGAGTTCTAACTGTATGTGGGTAGTTTTGGGAAAACTTCGTCAGATGTTCTAGGGCACCCTCCATCTGGTCATTTGGACTTTTAGCTGCTGGAACCAGTTTTCCAACATCACTTTGCCTTTTGCTAGTTCCTTCATTGTTCTAGTTTGGGCAAGCGGTTTGAATCTCCACATATGGAACTTCATGGGTTCTTGAAAATGCTTGTTCCTGACAGAACACAAGTAATACATGACTATCCATATCATGAGGGATGGGAACCTTATAATCCCTCCCATCTCTTGGCATTTTTCACAGATGCCTTTGAGCATGTCGGCGACGTACTCAGCCCATATGTAGATTTTCCCTATGTTGAAAATGGTATCCACTTCCTCCAACATATCTAGTTTTAGGTTGCTTCCTCGACCTATCAGTGTAAGCACAATGGCTATTATTTTAGCCACGATTTGTGGCGTTCGGGCTTATATTTGGCTAATCATTAGCCCTTTGGAGTTCTTTCTTGATGATGATCCAATTGGTTCCTCTACTAGCCGGTCTTTTATGCTGACTGGTACTGGGTCACCTTGTTTTGATAAACCGGTCGATTTGTATATTACTTCACTAGAGATCTCGACTGGTTTGTCGAAGTAAAATTTGCCGTTGTGGTATTGGCTTATTATGAATTTCACCACTGTTTCCCTTGTTCCTCCAAAACTAGCGATGAAGGGTGCATTTATGTAGTTCACAATGGTACTATTATTTATTTTCTCTGCAACTATGGTAGGCTTCTTGTCGACATAAGCCCATTCTTTTATCACAGCCCATATTTTTTCCCATGAGCTCTCCTGAACCTTAGTGTTCTTGATGTTTCTTAGTCTCCTTATTAATGGTGTCTCCGTAGTTTGTAATTCTTTAGACTTGGATGCAACTATGGTTTGTTTAGGTGCCATTTTGTTAGTTTATTGGTCGAATGTACTTCAGTATTCTCGGCTTTCAGTCTTCTGACTGCTAAGTTGCTCTCTCTGTTTGGAATACTATAATTGATCCTTTTGCGGTCCAGTATTTATAGTTGATGCATTTGATGTTTTTGTCGAGGGTTGTATTAATGGCGGACGTGATGGTTCAGCACAAGCACTTGAGTTTACATTAATGGTGATTTGATTTTGGTGCTCATAGTCATGAAGGAGTGATTTTAATTTCAAGGTCGTTGGTCGATGTTAATTGTGTGAGCGGTCGATGGTGTTATGTCGATGGGCGTGATGTCAGTTTTCGAAGTGTTCATTCCTTGTCATACTTTTTTTCTCTTTTGTGGATATCGGTTCTATTTTGCTTTTTGGAATTTTTTTTGTTCATATGTTTATAGCTTTTTTTAATCGTTATGGTCATTATATGCTTTTTTTTAGACTATTTTAGTTTTTGTACCGCTTTAGTTGGGCACCATCAACAATTTTCTGAAATACTATGCCTTGTAACGCCCTTAGTCAGAATGATCTACTAGCATGAATCTCTTTGACAACATAGAGTCCCATCCACTCTGTATGTAGCTTTTTAGGTTTCCCTTTTACTCGACTATTGTATAGTAAAGTCAGGTCCCCTAGTGACAGGTTTTTGTTTTTGATGTTGCGATCATGCCATGATTTTTGTTGTTGTTTCTAGATTTCTTGATGTTGTAATGCGATCAGTCAGTGTTATTCTAGCTGACTTAATTGGAGAAGTCATTCCTTTCTTCCTTGTTCGACATCGACATGTAAGATCTCTACGATAATAGGTGTCTGTTGTCGAAATTGTAGTGGGACTACTCCTTCTTGTCCATAAATTAGTCGAAACAATGTTTGGTAAGTTGAATACTTATATGTTGTTTTGTATGCCCATAGTACGGCATGTATCTTGTCAATGTCACATATTTTTGTTAATCATTTTGTTAATTTTTAGTTAAATGCTTCAATTGCTCCATTCGACTGAGGGTGGTAGGCTGTACTCCGATGGTGGTCGATTTGGAATTGATTTGTTAGTGTTTTAATAGTTTTATTAATAAAGTGTGTTCTCTAGTCAGTGATTAGGGTTAGTGGACATCCAAATTGGGTAATGATATTTTCATAGATAAATTTGGTGGCTATCTCACTGGAACATGTGTCGGTTGGTTCTGCCTCTGCCAATTTGGTTATGTACTTGACTGCAGTTTTTATGTCCCTTGCACCTATTCTTTTTGTTGGTATGGGAAATGGTCCTATGAAGTCGATGGCCCAAATTTAAAATGTCAAGCTTGGGTTTACTAATATCAAGGGAATTTCTATACTAGGTAGAGGTCGACCCAGCCATTGACATCTGTCACATTGGCTTACAAAATGTTTATAGTCTCTATGAAGTGTCGGCCACCATAACCCTGATTGTTGGATTTTCTTAGCAGTTGTGTCTTCTTGAAAATTTCCTCCCACAAGTCCATAATGTGCTTCATACATAATATTATTTCTTTCATGTTCTAGTACACACCTTCTGACGATGTTGTCCAAACCCATTTTATATAATAATCCATTTATGAGACCATATGGTGCATCTTTCATGCCTAAGATTTGTTTCTTCTTCGTACTCATGCCTTCTAGTGCTTGTCCATCATCTAAAAACTGAGTTATTTCCTCTAACTCCGTCGGGACTACTTCTATTTGAAATAAATGTGCATCCGGTAATTCATCTTCAACTCCTGTCGGTTCCTCTCCTGTGTCGATTCAGGATAAGTGGTCGGGACCGACATTTAATTTTCATGGTCTGACAATGACTTCAAATTCAAATTCTTGGAATAGAAGTAGCCATCGAAATATTATCCCATGGTGTAAAGGTTTATTTATGAGATATTTTAGTGCTTGGTGGTCGGTACAAAAGATAAATGGGTTAGCTAGTAGGTAGTGTCAATAATTTTGTAGTGCGAAGACCATTCCTAATGCTTCTCTTTCTGTTGTTGAATAGTTTCTTTCTGCTTTAATTAATTTTCTACTGCTATAAACTACAGGGTAGTCCATTCCATCATCTCCTGGTTGAGTTAGGATTGCTCCTATTACCAAGCCTAATGCATCGATGTGTACATGGAATTTAGTCAACCAGTTTGGAAACCTTAGGATGGGTGCTTCGACTAGCTTTCTTTTTAGCTTTTCAAATGATATGGTGCATTCGTTTGTCCAGTCGAACTCCTTATCTTCTCTTAATAGTTCTTCTAGTGGGTAGGTCATGTCTGAATAGTATCTTATGGATTTTCTGTAATATCGTGTATGATCGAGTAATACCCTGACTTTTTTGGGGTTCACTGGTGGTTTTAAGTCGAGGATAATTTTTATTTTTGCAAATTCGACCTTAATACCTTCTTTGCAGACAATGTGTCTTAATAATATTCCTATGGGGGTCAAAAATATGCACTTCTTGATGTTCAAAGATAGTTGGATTTGTCGGCATCGTTCTAGCATAAGCCTTAGCCATTTGCAATGATCTTTTAACATAGAGTATATTGTCCAATCATCAAAGTATACTGACATTTTTTTGTAAATATATTCTTGGAATGTTTTGATGACAATTCTGGAAAATACTGCAGGTGCATTTTTTAGTCCAAAAGGCATAACCCTGTAAGCAAACAAGAAAAATTCACATACGAATGTTGTCTATTTCTGATCTTGTTTGGCTATTGGTACTTGGTTATAGCCTGAAAATCAATCTGTAAACAGGTAGCATTCGTGTCCTGCAATGTCACATGGCCCAATTTTGCAAAAAAAACAATATTATCTTATTTTATTTTATTTAATGACAATATGTTAAATTTTATGCTAGGTTGTAATTGATGACTGAGAAAAGTCAAGGATATTTAATGTAATTCTGAATATTTTAATTATAAATAAATAAAGGTGGAGACAACAGCTTAGGAGAGCTGTTAAAAGAGTGTTTACTGTTCAAATTAGTGGAGGAGACTGGGCGGAGAGAAAACAGACATGTGGTAGCATCCTCAAACCACTTCCAACTGTTGGAGGTAGCAACCTCCCTACATTTGGGGTCATGATCCCCCAATAAAGTGGGATCAGAGAAGGTGGCTCAATTAACAAAAACTGACCCAAAAGACCTAGGCAATCTTTATAAAAATACCCATTGAAGAGAGTTGAGGCTGCTCATTCTAGAGAAGTGTTCATTCAGGTGAATGTACTTCAGAGAAATTCAATGGAAGGTAACTGTGGAAAGAGTTTGAGTGGTTAACTACTAAGTGATCTAGTGCATCTTTTCAGCTTAAGGATCTTACTGCTGAGTGTAGAGTGTTAACTAAGTCATTGGACTAGACTATTGTTTTCTTGCTCCACCAATTCTCAGCCAAGAAGACCGGGAACAGGCTCGAGGGTCCTGAGGAAGCATTGTTTGGGTGCTCTCCAGGAGTTTGGTAGGGAGCAAGGGCCTCCTAATGCTGTTGTTGTTCATCCTAATCAAGTTCTTCATTCTTTTGTTTTACTACGTTAGATAGTTAAATATGAATCTGAATATTAAATGAATGTTAAATATTTATTTGTAAAATGTTAGAGTTAGTAATCTTTTAGATTATTGAAGACATGAATCTGAAATAGATGGAAAAAAAATTCTAATCTATGTTTTTTCACGCTTGGAAGGACCACACCGTACTCCAGCATGGACAGATTATTTAAAGTAAATGAAGGAAATGATAAGAGACTAAAATGAATAGATGTATTTTTTATTTCATAATAGCAGAGTAATTTATTGTTGTATGTAGGTTATTATCAAAAAGATCAATAACCTGGTTATCTATGTTCTTTGTTTATGTAACTCAACTGATAATGAAATAGCAGTATTCCATTACAGGTAGAAGAATTATTATGTTAAGAAAATACCCTCATAGATAATATGCTATGTTTATACTCAGTACAATATTATTTTTATTCAAATTAAAATCTGTAGGAGGGTAAGCTGTGTTATGTTGTATATATAATTTCTTTTGTTTATTT
>LPNX010725579.1:283666-333163 GCA_001517045.1 Pseudotsuga menziesii
AATTCTATTATTTGGAACATTATCATTAAACAAATTGAACTATTGTAGACTGATTATAGTCTTCATAACAAATATATATAAACAGATAAAAATTTAATAAATCTCATTATACACAGATATAATATTAACTTAAAACAATATTTGTTTTACAAGTAACAGAACCTGCTTAAATAAATTAAAAGAATTATTCAAAACAAGGTTTTCATTCAGGAATCCCTAGCTCGTAATTCCTGAGCCAACAAGTAAAACAACTTATACCATGACTGAATGATAGTCTTAAAACTACTAACAATAATCTAATGCAAATAATAAACAATACAATTATTATTTCACCGTTAAAGAGGGTAAAAACCCTAAGTTACACAGAGTCACAAACTATTCTGCAAAACGAGTCCGAGCTCAAAGGAAATCTTTAAAAATTAAACCCAATGTATTGATTGATAGGTCATAAGGCTATAACTTAAATAGTGTACAAAAAACCAGCTCTAAGCCAGTGTGCCCATATCATGGCATGGGTTAATAAACAAAACTAACAATCTAATTATCAAAACCTACGTCATTGTAAAATCCTTTTAACACAAGAAAAGAGCATTTACAAGTCACGACATTGAGCGGGAGTCACCCTACTGTAAGCGAGGGTTTTAAAAATAAAAACAAAACTTATAAAGTGAAGACCAACAACCCAATACTGGGAAATACCAAGGTTGTAACTCCTTCCAACTGCAAACATTTCCCCTAACTTTGTACAAGCAGGGTGAGCGATTTTATAAACGAGGCTTACTGGTAGACTGAATTCTGGTCCAAATGTGAAGTGGTTCCTTCAAAATGTTAGGAAAAATATCACCTGCAAAATGAAAACATAAAAATAATTAAAAACTTGAAAGTAGAATTGAAACTGTAATTTTTTTATAGCTTTCAACTTCCTAAAAATGATGTGTTACCTATAATGTTTAAAACCAAGGTCACGAAGAGGCAGACCAACACCATGAGCATAGCAACCCTCATTTTCACCTGGGAAGGAGGTAACTGGTTCGAGTTATTTAACTACATCGACAACTGGAGCAAGAGAAAGCAATGGCAGTGGCCAAACCATGACTTCAACTCTAAAACTATCAACTATGTAATACTACCCTCATGCACAACAATATTTGTTTAGAGAAATCAACTCAAGCGCGAGCTATGAACTTCACAACTCTTACCCTAGGTGACAGCAATCCAAAATGCACAAACAGTGGAGCTAAAGGCAAGCACTTGTGATCCCTCATGGCCGCAGTGACCCCAACGATGCAGAGAATGAAACCCTTGTTAAACAATGAGGAATAGGGTTGCAAGGTAAAGCTTATAAGTCACGTATTGCATGAAGAGGAAAGTTCCATGTTCCCACAAATCTATTCACATCACGGTGGGTTCATTTGTATAGTCTCCACTGCAGCAATCGATACAAATAATTGTTGATCATTTACATTATGCCCATCATGATATTGTAATATATTTATAAAGTCAAAAATCCTATTGCTCCAATGGAGCCAAACATTGATAAGGATTGAGGAGTATACTATAGTTTAACCAGATTTTTTAACCTCGTAAATAGCTTTGGTAAAGAACCAATTTGCATATGGAAATGATGCCTAGTTTTTTAAGGGATCTTATAACCCTTCTTAATCAAACTTGTAAGAAAAATATTAAGAGGATAGTAGAATCTTGAACAAGATTGTTAATGCCTTTATTGACTTTTCTTATAATCATGAACTATGATTGTTTAAGTTATGAGAAATAGACTTAAATCAATAAAGTGTTTATAGATATGGTTAACATATATACACTTAAATAGCTCCTAGACTTTTAAGTGACCTACAGTACTGGATGTAGGATAGATATCTCATCAACACATAATCTTTGGTCTCCATAATTTTCTACCAAGCTCTAAGATGTATCGAATCAAGGTTAAGTTAAAAAGTGGAGTTTAGAATAGTAAACTCTCTAGGATTTTATTGCATCTCATTTACATATAAGTAAATAGTAGGGTAATGTGAATTTGTCACATTATGTTGGTCATGAAGAAAATGGGAATTCAAGTCACAATCTTGATGATTTTTATATAGATGATACATTACAAATTACAAGCGATGTTAAGCTAATAAATTTACTATATTGAATCCTAATTGAAACAAATATGAAAAGTACACAGTAGGGTTATGTTCGGAAAGACTTAGTTCTATTTCTATAAAGATAAGCAGCATTTTAAATATTAAAATAATAATAGCAATAAACTCTTGTGTGAGAGAAAGAGTTATGATACAAAATCATGAGCTCTATTAAGAATTGGAAATCACTTAGAGTAAAGTTAGAAGGAGGTTTTATCTATCTTAAAGATCTATCTGTTAAAAGACAAATAGTAGGGCGATGTTAATAACCCTTGCGACACAAAGATTAAGTAATATCATATTTGTGAATCAATTAAAAGAAACATTACTTTACCTTGCAGGACCTTGAGTCTTCTAAGAAAACTTTTACTCTAGCGGTACTTTTATGTTAAAAGAAGTATCTTTGGTTTAATGCCTTAATAAACTTTTACTGGGTCAAAAATTTACCTCTCAAGCCTGTAAAGATCCAGAAATCCAGATACATTAGAAATTGCTAAGTAAGCCTTATCTAGAGAATGACTCCTCACCTACTTGACAGTCAAACCATCAATACATCTAAATGTTTGAATGCAGACTTCTTACATCACATATCAAAATTAAAACAACATTAATATATATTTGTTAAAGTTAATTATTACTTTTATTTTCTGTTTCATTTCTTCTATCAGCTGCTAGCAGTTATCTAACTGTAACTGTAAACATTTTAGGTTAACTCAAAATTTTAAATTTTTGTGAAAATTTGGGGTTTTGACATGTGGTATCAAGAGCACAAGGTCCAAACACTCAGCCTTGATGAATACCAACTAGCTTTTATGAAATAGTAAATTGAATTATTATGCTGATGTATTTTATTTTAAATGTTATTCAATAGATAAATTGTTTCTGGAGTATAACAAATAGGTATGGAAAGGCTGGAGGAATATGCTGAGGAGGAATCTCCATTTACTAAACTAGAAAACTTACCAAGAGATCCTATACTAGAAAATTTAACTACCAACTCCTCAGAACTATTACAAACAGTAAAATACCTAAAATCTGAAATGAAATCTATAAAATGAGAGAATGAAAGGATTCTGAGGGCTTAGGAGGAGTTGAATCAGATCCTAACAGAAAAGTTTCAAACTGAGGGTAAGGGTAAAAGAATTGAATCAGAAGATACAAGGAATCAACATAAATTTAAAAAGATGAAACACACTAAAAATGAAAGCAGTTCATCTTCAGAGGTGTTTGGTGAACAACGAAATTTCCATTCTACTAGTGAGAGTAGTGATGACAATCATTATACTAAAAAGAGGAAATATAAACCCTATGAGAAAATTTTTGTGGAATTCAAAAAGATAAAACCACCAACTTTTAATGGAGAGATTGAGAAGGGGAAGGAAGTGGAATCCTGGTTATCTGGGATGAAGAAGTACTTCCAGATATATAACTATTCTAACAAATTAAAGGCTAGAATGGCTATCTACAATCTCTCAGGAAAGGATGACATTTGGTGGCAGGACTTGAAGAGAGTTAAGGGAATAAAATAGAAGAATGTAAATTGGAGTACCTTTAAGAGGTGCTTTAAAAATAATTTTTTGTCTGAGCAATACTATGAAGAGAGAGAAAAATATTTTTATGAGATTAAATTAGGATCAATGACAATGAAAGATCTAAATAGCAAGTTTTTAAGTCTACTTAGCTATGTGCCATACCTTCTAGATGAGAAACCGAAGGTACAATGATTCCTCAGTTATCTACCTTATCATATTAAAGACAAGATTGAGTATAACAATACAAAGACTTTGGAAGAAGCCATGAGGAAAGCCAACTTATGTTATGAACATAATCAAAAGAAGGAAAGCATGACCAACTGGAAGGCCAAGAAGAATAATAATCAGTATGATCAAAAGAAGAAATACTTTGTGCCCAACATAAATTATAAGAACAATAAGGCCAGAAATTTTCCTAACAAAAATTTCCAAGGAAACAAGAATAATTCACCAAGCAATCAGAATAGTTCTAAGGGTAAATAATTTCCTAATAACCATGGTAATTACACCAAGAACTTTGAGTGCAAAGAACCTATAAAGTACTGGGAGTGTAATGGCCCAAACTATGCATCAGTTTGTCCTAATCGAAAGAAGTCTGTCAGTAATATTCATACCATACAAGAGGAGATCATTGTTGGAGAATTAGCAAGGACTATGCCTAGAATCAATGTAGCCTTGGAGAATCAACAAGCAAAATATCAAACTTCCACGGTGGAAGTAAAAGGTATGATAAATCAAACCCCTATAACTATTTTGATTGATCCAAGAGCTAGTCTCAGTTATATTTCACCTAAAATGGTAGAAAAATGTAAGTTTCCTCTTAAAATATTTGAAAATTCTTGGTTAGTTCAGTTAGCCACTGGTGCTAAAAGAAAGGTAACTTGTTTTGTAAAAGAATGTGCAGTAGTTATGGATCATTTTGAAACTATTGTAAAGATTAATGTATTGCCTCTTGGTTCTTATGATTTACTGATCGGTATGGATTGGTTAGAACAACATAGGGTAATTTTAAATTGTTATGATAAAACCTTTATGTGTTTAAACAGTGATGGAAAACCAGTAAGTGTAAAAGGAGTTCATAGAAACACCACCATAAGGCAGATTTCTGCTCTACAGCTCAAGAGAGTTGTTAGGAAGGGTTGTAAAGCTTATGCAGTAACAATAACTGATGAGGAGAATCTAAATAAGACAGATAAATTAAAATTCGAATACATGCTAGTCTTAAGAGAATATCTTGATGTATTGCCTGAAGAAATTATGAGACTACCTCTAAAAAGGGAATTGGAATTCACCATTGAGCCGGTATTTGGTGTAGTACCTAGCTCAAAGGCCCCTTATCAAATGAACATACTTGAACTTAATGAATTAAAGTCTCAATTAAAATAACTAATTGATAAAAAGTATATTTGGCCTAGTGTGTCTCCCTGGGGGGCACCTGTCATCTTCGTTAAGAAAAAGGATGGAACCATGCGACTTTGCATAGATTACCATCAATTGAATAAGATGACCATTAAAAATTGATACCCGTTGCCCCGTATAGATGATCTGTTTGATCAACTACGTGGAGCCATGGTGTTTTGAAAAATAGATTTAAGACCTATATATCATCAAGTTAGGATTAAAGATGAAGACATATTTAATATAGCTTTTAGAACTCAATATGGCTATTACAAGTTTGTTGTCATGCCATTCGGGCTTACTAATGCCCTGGCTATTTTTATGTGTTTAGTGAACAACATTATGCATAAGTATCTAGATAATTTTATGGTTTTGTTCATCGACGATATATTAATCTATTCAAAAACTGAAGAAGAACATAAAGAACATTTAAAAATTGTTTTACAAGAGCTACAAGATCATCAACTCTTTACAAAGTTTAGTAAATGTGATTTCTTCAAGGATAAGATTCAATACTTAGGTCATGTGGTGACCAAGGAAGGGATTTCAGTAGATCCCAAAAAGATAAAGGCGATCGAAGATTGGCCAGTTCCTAACGATGTAATTGATGTTCGATCTTTCATGGGAATTACCAATTACTACTAGAGGTTCATTGAAGGTTTTTCGAGGATTGCGAATCCGATAACTTCTTTGCAGAAGAAAGGAAAGAAGTTTGATTGGAGCTAGAAATGTGAGGAAAGCTTTAAAAAGTTAAAAAATTTATTAACTAGTGCACCTATTTTAAGAATAGATTATCCAAATAAAGAATTTGTAGTGTGCACTTATGCCTGTAATGATGGCTTAGGTGATGTTCTGACTCAAGAAGGGCATGTTATTGCCTATGAATCAAGAAAATTAAAAATTCATGAAAAGAATTATGCAACTTATGATCTGGAATTAGCAGCTATTATACATGCTCTAAAGATGTGGCGACATCACCTAATTGGTAGAAAATTTATTTTAATGACTAATAATAAAGGATTAAATTATCTGTTATATAAGCCCAATCTAAATGCCATACAAGCTAGGTGGCTAGCTTTTCTAAGTGAATATGATTTCGAAATTCAGCACATTAAAGGTAAGAAAAATAAAGTTGTTGATGCATTAAGTAGGAACGGAAGGATGAATTTTGCAGCAGTTATCAGCACTTATACTACAAATTTGGATGAATAGCTTAAAGCAGGAATAGAACAAGATGAAATTTACCAAAATTTACAAGCTAAAACTAAAGGAAATCCAATAGAAAGATTAAGTAAAGGGTACAGCCTAAATGCAAAATAATTTTTACTGTATAAAGACAGAATGTATGTACCTAACATACCTAAAGTTAAGCTGCTAATTTTGGATGAAATTCATAAAACTCCATACTCAAGTTATCTAGGCTATTAAAAGACTATAACTATGTTAAGAAAATAATATTTTTGGCCAAATATGAAGACTGAAGTAGCAGAGTATATTGCTAGGTGTTTTGAATGTCATTAGGTGAAAACTGAACATCAACACCCAGCTGGATTACTTCATGCATTACCCATTCCTAGCTGGAAATGGAAGATAATCAGTCTCGATTTTGTTACTGGACTTCCTAGAAATCGAAATTTAAATGACTCTATCATGGTAGTAGTCGATAATTTAAGTAAAGCAACTCACTTTATACCTGTTAAAACTACATATAAAGCTGCAAACATAACCGATATCTTTCTAAAATAGATTTTTCGATTGCATGGAATACCGAAAGTCATAATCTCAGATAGAGATCCTAAATTTATAGGAAAATTTTGGAAGTCTCTATTTAAAGGATTAAACACTACATTAAATTTTAGTACTTCATTCCATCCTCAAACAGATGGAAAAACTGAAAGAGTAAACCAAGTACTGGAAGATTAATTAAGAATGTATGCGAAAGACTAGCCAGGTAAATGGGAGGATTACTTGCATCTGGTAGAATTTTATTATAATAATAATAATAATCAGGCATCAACCAGATTTAGTCCTTTCAAAATTTTGTATCAAAGGAAATGTAATACTCCTATCTCTTGTATTAATCCAGTGGATAGATTGGTATTAGGTGCTGAATTGTTAAAGGAAATGGAATAAATTGTAAAGCGAGTACAGGGTAATCTGAAAGTGGCACAGGATCGACAGAAAAGTCAAGCAGACCTTAAAAGAACTCCAAAGGAGTTTCAGGTAGGTGAACATGTGTTCATCAAGGTGAGGCCCAAAAAGAGATCTCTGAGATTGGGGAGTTTTGCAAAACAAGTACCTCGTTACTGTGGTCCATTTGAAATTATGTCCAGGATTGGAAAAGTAGCTTATCAATTACCATTACCACCCAATTTAACAATACATAATTCTTTTCAAATTTTTGTATTAAATAAATATGTTCATGATGCTACTCATGTTGTTAACTAGAATGATGTATAGGTGGAACCAGAAGGATATTTTCTAGTGGAATAGGATTGTATCCTCGAGCGGAGGGAGATCACACTTCGGAACCGCACCATTGGACAGGTGAAGGTGCAATGGAAGAATCTTAGTCCAAATGAAGCCACCTAGGAATTGGAAAGTAATATGCGAGATGCATATCCAATTCTGTTCAAGGGAAATTCTGAGGATGAAGAATAAATAACATCAAGGATGCTGTTATGTTCTACGGGGGTGTGTATGTCACATGCCCCAATTTTGAAAAAAAAACAATATTATCTTATTTGATTTTATTTAAAGACAATATGTTAAATTTTATGCTAAGTTGTAATTGATGAATCAGGAGAGTCAAGGATATTTAATGTAATTCTTAATATTTTAATTATAAATAAATAAAGGTGGAGAAAACAACTTAGGAGAGCTGTTAAAAGACTGTTTGCTGGTCAAATTGGTGGAGGAGACTACGTGGAGAGCAAACAGACATGTGGCAGCATCCTCAAACCACTTTCAACTGTTGCAGGTGGAAACCTCCCTACATTTGGGGTTATGATCCCCCAAGAAAATGGGATCAGAGCAGGTGGCTCAATTAATGACAAATGACCCAAAAGACCTAGGAAATATTTATAAAAATACCCATTGAAGAGAGCTGAGGCTGCTCATTCTAGAGAAGTGTTCATTCAAGTGAATGTACTTCAGATAAATTCAATGGAAGGGAATTGTGGAAAGAGTTTGAGTGGTTAATTGCTAAGTGATCTAGTGCAGCTTTTTGGTTGAAGGATCTTACTGCTGAGTGGAGAGTGTTTGCTGAGTCATTGGGCTAGACTATTGTTTGCTTCCTCCAGTAGTTCTCAACCAATAAGACCAGGAACATGCTCGGGGGTCCTGAGGAAGCGTTGTTTGAGCACTCTCCAGGAGTTTGGTAGGGAGGAATGGCCTCCTAACACTGTTGTTGTCCATCCTAATCAGGTTCTTCATTCTTTTGTTTTACTGTGTTAGATAGTTAAATTTGAATCTGACTGTTAAATGAATGTTAAATATTTAGTTGTAAAATGTTACAGTTATTAATATTTTAGATTATTGAAGACATGAATCTGAAATAGATGGAAAAAAATTCTAATTTGTGTTTTTCCATGGCTGGAAGGACCACACCGTACTCCAGTACAGACAAAGTATTTAAAGTAGATGAAGGAAATGATAAGAGATTTAAATGAATAGATGTATTTTGCATTTCATAATAGCAACGTAATTTATTGTTGTATGTAGGTTATTATCAAAAAGATCAATAACCTGGTTATCTATGTTCTTTGTTTATGTAAATCTACTAATAATGAAATAGTAGTATTCCATTATAGGTAGAAGAATTATTATGTTAAGAAAATACCCTCGTAGATAAGATGCTATGTTTATACACAATACAATATTCTTTGTATTCAAATTAAAATATGTAGGAGGGTAAGCTGTGTTATGTTGTATATATAATTTCTTGTGTTTATTTAATAAAAAGTATATTAAAAATATATATATATAAATCTAAGTAAGAACTGTTCCATAACAGGTTTATACCTGCAAGAGTAACTACAGGGTCGAAACCCTATATTAAATTCATTGTTTTAATAAATAAATAAAAAACAGTTAAGCTATAATTCTATTATTTGGAACATTATCATTAAACAAATTGAACTATTGTAGACTGGGTATAGTCTTCATAACAAATATATATAAAAAGATACAAATTTAAGAAATTTCATTATACACAGATATAATATTAACTTAAAACAATATTTGTTTACAAGTAACAGAACCTACTTAAATAAATTAAAAGAATTATTTAAAAGAAGGGTTTCATTTAGGAAACCCTAGCTCGTAATTCCTGAGTTAACAAGTAAAACAACTTATACCATGACTGAATGAGAGTCTTAAAACTATTAACAATAATCTAATGCAAATAATAAACAGTAAAATTACTATTTCATCGTTTAAGAGGGTAAAAATCCTAAGTTACATAGAGTCGCAAAGTATTCTATAAAATGAGTCCGAGCTCGAAGGAAATCTTTGAAAATTAAACCCAGTGTATTGCTTGATATGCTGTAAGGCTATAACTTAAACAATATACAAAAACCAACTCTGATCCAGTGTGTCCATATTGTGGCATGGGTTAATAAAAAAAGCTAAGAGTCTAATTATCAAAACCCACATCATTGTAAAAACCTTTTAACAAAAGAAAAGAGCATTTACAAGTCACGACATTGAGCTAGAGTCACCCTGCTGTAAGTGAGGGTTTTAAAAAAAAAAAAAAAAACTTATAAACTGAAGACCAACAACTCAATACTGGGAAATACCAAGGCCATAACTCCTTCCAACTAGAAACATTTCCCCAAAGTATGTACAAGTAGGGGGAGCCATTTTATAATTGGGGCTTACCGGTAGACTGAACACCGGTCCAAATGTGAAGTGGTTCCTTCCAAATGTTAGGCGAACTATCACCTGTAAAATGAAAACCTAAAAATTATTAAAAAATTGAAAGTAGAATTGAAACTGTAATTTCTTTATAGCTTTCAACTTCTTAAAAACAATGTGTTACTTGTAATGTTGAAAACCAATGTCACGAAGAAGGAAAACCTACACCATGAGCACAACAACCCTCGTTTTCACCAGAGAAGGAGGCAACTGGTTCGAGTTATTTAACTACATTGATAACTAGAGCAAGAGAAAGCAATGGTAGTGGCCAAACCATGACTTCAACACTAAAACTATCAACTGTGTAATACTACCCTCACACACATCGAGATTTGTTTGCAGGAATCAACTCAAGCGTGAGATGTGGACTTCACAACTCTCACCCTAAGTGACATCAATCCAAAATGCATAGACAATGGAGCTGAAGGCAAGCACCTACCATCCCTCATGGTCGTAGTGAACCCAGTGATGCAAAGACCAAAACCCTCGCTGAACAATGAGGAATAGGGTTGCAAGGTAAATCTTATAAGTCACGTATTGCATGGTGATGAGATTTCCACATGCCCACAAATATATTCACATCACAGTGTGTTTGTTTGTATAGTCTCCACTGCAGCAATCGATACAAATAATTGGAAATCATTTACATTATGCCCATCATGATATTGTAATATATTTATAAAGTCAAAAATCGTATTGTTCCAACGGAGCCAAACATTGATAATGATTGAGGAGTATACTATAGTTTAACCTAATGTTTTAACCTCGTAAATAGCTTTGGTAAAGAACCAATTTGCATATGCAATCGATGCCTAGTTTTTTAAGGAATCTTATAACCCTTCTTAATAAAACTTGTAATAAAAAGATTAAGAGGATAGTAGAAGCTTGAAAAAGATTGTTAATGCCTTTACTTACTTGTTCTTATAATCATGAACTATGATTCTTTAAGTTATGAGAACTATACTTAAATCAATAAAGTGTTTATAGATATGGTTAACATACATACACTTAAATAGCTCCTACACTTTTAAGTGACCTACTGTACTGGATGTAGGATAGATATCTTATAAACACATAATATTTGGTCTCCATAATTTTCTACCAAGCTCTAAGATGTATCGAACCAAGATTAAGTTAGAATTTGGAGTTTAGAATAGTAAACTATCTAGGATTTTATTGCATCTCATTTACATATAAGTAAATAGTAGGGTAATGTGAAGTTGTTGCATTATGTTGGTCATGAAGAAAATGGGAATTCAAGTCACAATCTTGATGATTTTTATGTAGAGGATACCTTATAAATAACAAGCGATGTTAAGCTAATAAATTTACTATATTGAATCCTAATTGAAACAGAGCTGAAAAGTACACAGTAGGCTTATGTTCTGAAAGACTTAGGTCTATTTCTATACGTGTAAGTAGCATTTTAAATATTAAAATAATAATAGCAATAAAGTCTTGTGTCAAAGAAAGAGTTATGATACAAAATCATGAGCTCTATTAAGAACTGAAAATCACTTAGAGTAAATTTAGAAGGAGGTTTTATCTATCTTAAAGATCTATCTGTTAAAAGACAAATAGTAGGGCGATGTTAATAACCCTTACGACACAAATATTAAGTAATATCATATTTGTGAATCAAGTTAAAGAAACATTACTTTACCTTGCAGGACCTTGAGTCTTCTAAGCAAACTTTTACTCTAGTGTTACTTTTATGTTAAAAGAAGTATATCTGGTTTAACGCCTTAATAAAATTTTACTGGGTCAAAAATTTACCTGTCAAGACTGTAAAGATCCAAAAACCTAGATATGTTAGCAATCGCTAAGTAATCCCCAGCTAGAAAATTTCACCTCACCTACTTGACATTCAAACCATCGGTATAGCTAAATATTCGAATGGAGATTACTTACATCAGATATGAAAATTAAAACAACATTAATCTATATGTGTTAAAGTTAATGGTTACTTTTATTTTCTGTTTCATTTCTTCTATTAGCTGCTAGCAGTTATATAACTGCAACTATAAACATTTTATGTAATCTCAAAATTTTAAATTTTTGTGAAAATTTGGGGTTTTGACATGCAAGTTCATTTAAGATTTCATCTGCATAAGTAGTTGGAAATGGGTCTGTTAATGTAACTTTATTTAGTTCTCTGAAGTCAACATAAATCTTTATCTTGGTTGGATCGTCTTTCTTTGGTTGAAAAACCATTGGGCATGCCCATTCTGATTGGTAAATAGGGTAGATAATACCTGCTGCAAGCATGTTATCAATCTCCTTCTTGACTACCTCTATGTATTTATGAGCTAGTTTATATGGTATTTCCTTTACATGTCATATCTCAGGTTTAATGTCGATCTTTATTTCTCCCATTTCATGGACTAAACCTTTGATATCTTTGTAATCTCTGGAAAATACAACCTGAAACTCTTTTAATAAGTTCACTATTTCTGTCATTTGTTCTTCATTCCAGTAGTCTCCAATATTAGCCATTTTTGGTCGGTCATCACTTGAGATGTTGAATTCTTTAGTAGCTAGCCATTTTGGTGCTTTGGCTTCATTGATTGGTCAGCTCCCTTCTTTAAACTGTGAAAAGGTGGCAGGAAAATCTGTTGTAGTCATTCGGTCGATATCTTCTTTGTCGGTTGTCTTGACTTTAAACACTGTGCAAATTAGTTTTGTTATTTCTGTATGGTTTGATTACCATCTAAAGATTTTTCCTTTCATATTTTCATTTTCCATCTGTAGTCATGTTTACTATAGTATTGTTCTTATTTGTATATTATTACAGTTTATTGTCAGTCGACTGTATTTTAGGGTTTTGTTTTCTGTCGGTTGTATAAATGCTTTGATATGTTTTGTTGTTTCAACCAAATTCTCATCTTGTGGTATAAAGTTGAAATTTTTGATAAACCTCTCTTTGATTTCATGCCATAGGAATTTTTCACCTCGAGCTTCTTCCATTTTGTACCATTTGTTTGGTAAGTCGAAGAGTGTTTATGGAAACAGGTGTGGCCATGTACGTTCATCTTTATACCCAAGTCTATTCCATTCTTTTTCACATGTCCTTATGTGGTCTTCTGGATCCTGTCCTTAAATGAAAATAGGTATTTGGGCTTGATTGGTTAACTTTTTTCCTCCAAATATTTCTATGAAGAAAGTTGAAGCTGTTGTCCATGTCTTCAGTCTTGATTGATGGGTATCCCACCATCTAGCAGCTTGTCATGTAAAAGTTTCCACTAAGCTTTGTAGTCGGCCATGTTCACCAATGTTTCTGGATACTTGTTCTATATGCATGACTGGTGATTCTCTTTCTTTGTACCTTGGTATGTGTGTACTATTTATATTTACTAGTTTTAAGGTAGGATATTCCCTATTTTTCTTTTCAAATATTTTTGGTATGATGGACACCAAGAAGCACTATCAGACTAGTTTTTTCTACACTTTTTGAATAGTCCAGCAACCTCTTACTTATGTTTCATAATTCTCGACTTCCCAATCATATATTTTGGTGTCTGAATTGTATCCTACTGAATCTTGATTACCTAAGTAAATTTCTCCGTAGACATTAGGTTCTGTGTAATATTCATTATTTTATATCTTATGTAGTTGTCAGATGTCAACTTCTTCATCAATAGGTTCTATCCAAGGTTCTCCTTGGGATGGATGAATAGGTACAATGACCTTTTGTCCATTTCCTTTTAGTTTTATTCTTTCTTTGTCTAAGGATATCGATGCTTTCATTTTTCTTCCCCAAGGTCAACCTACTAACGCTGGGAAGGAGCTGGATCCTTCCTTAGGGTCAATGATTTCAAAGTCAACTTTGGTCGATATTCCTTTTATTGTTGTGTCGAAATATCTCCACACTCTGATAGGTTCAATTAGGCCTTGGTTGGCTAATTTCAGGTATATTCCTAACTCGTATAGTTGAGGTCTACCCAGTTGTTCTAAAGTGTCTCAAGTCATAATATTTACTTGTGACCCAAAATCGAGTACAACTTGTCGGACATGGTATCCTTCAATTTCTAGGTCGACCAGTGGGTCGGCATCACTTTTATCTTTTTGGTTTATGCTACATATATTCTTTGTTTGTTTTTCAGTGTTATTGTTGTGTTTTATGTTATACAATAAGTCGATGAATTGAGATACTCATTTATCTTTTTGTACTAAGTGTATTAACTCTTTTACTGTGTCTTGTCGATTATTGTCCTCTTCTTCTTGTCGAGAAAATTCTCTAAATACATTTATTGCATCTTTATACAGTTGTTTTTGTTTAACTGAATCAGGATAATCATTCTTTTATTTTATTTTGCTTATTCATGCGTTATCATTCCCAATTTTTGTCCCTTGTCGGGTTATTATATGCATATTATTTGTATTGATTATACCATGTTTTTCCACACACAACAAGAAATTAACATTTTTCTTCTTATTTATTTTATTAAGCATAGTATGGAAATCCTCTAATGAGTGATCCCCTACTACACAGCTAGTATAGAATTTTAAGTCAGTTCTGTCCTTGTATGGATAGTCTACATATCGGTATCCTTCTTTGTAACATGTGAACATGGATGGGCCAACGTGGTTGGTTGTCACGATTCCTACAGAATCGACCTCGACCTCCAGTGATTGTATCGATGACATTCGTACCTTTGATTATTCTGATTGTTTTGTGCATTGTTTCGTTGGTCATTGTTTTGTGCGACTGCATTAGTCTGGTAGATTGCGTGATAGTTTTTTCGATTTTTTGGGTTTAGATGGGAGTCGGCCATGGCATGATTCTTCATTTCATAGATGGCACACCAAGATGCTTTACCATTTTTCATGTTAAATAGGCAATTTTTTGTCGTGTGATCTACATGTTCTTGGCAGATGTCACAAAAACACTTTCTTTGCAAAAATTCAATGTCTTGTTGGCTAATATCCTATTGACAGTTGTATTTTGAATGTACATCCATTTATAATTTCCTGCACTAGATATCCTGACTCTTAAGGTTTAGATCTTTTAACAATTTCTGCACAATCTCAAGTTGTTCCTCGAGTCTATGATCCGTGGGGTATGCTGGAATATATTCATCCATATCTACTTGTAGAGCTTTAGTAAGCACGTCTTCATAAGTTTTTAAGATCTCCAGACTTATTTGCCAATGAATTTTATGTGACAGACCTGCAAGAAACCATTGGATTAATAGTTGCTCATCAATTACATAGTTCGATTGGTTGAGAAGGTCTTTCCAGTGTTTGTCATAGTCGCGTACAGTTTCTATTGAATTTTCTGATGTTGTATTCAATTTCTTAGCTTCCAGATGTTTTGCATTTGGAGTTTTAAAAAATGAAAAAAATTATGCTTTGACTTCTACTTTAATTTCTCGGGGGGTTCTTTCAGAAAAGGTCATATACCGTGTTAAAGCTCTATTCCTTGAGGCACCAACAAACTATGCCATCTATCTATCTTCATCTATGACTTGGTTTTCCTCCCATGTCAACTCGCAGATGAACCAATGTCATCTAGGTTCCTCGTCACTCTCATATAGAGGTATATGTGCTGATCCGTGACCCATGTCAGATTCACTATCGCTGTCTTCTTCAGAAGGTGGCAGTGGTGGGGGTGGTGAGATGTTTTGTTTATCTTTTTGTGTAGAGATGTTTTCCACAGAACTCTCATTTCTGTCATTTTTTTATTTGTCATTTCTTCTCATACAAGCAGTCAGTCGAGGTCGACTTCTCCTGTTGATGTCCAACTGCAATTGTTTGTCTATAGGTCCAATTTTTATGTATTCTCCAAAGTTGTATTTGGTAGTGGGGGTGCTCCTTCATGTGTTGAGTAATGTAAGTGGATACTTCAGTTGCAGGGGCACACTTGAAGCATGACCCAATTTCCTTCTTCTGGTCAATAGATAAGTATATTATTAGCATCGGTTATCTCATCATCTAGTCGGCTCCATATACCAAACTCACCAGCTCTTAGTCTGAGGTCCTCTTCGACAATGGCTTGTATCCTGGTACTTGGATTCATTGGAGATAGAGGTCTTACCTCCTAGGGAACTTCTATTTGGAGAGCTTCTCACTTCTCTATCCACAAATCTTCTTCCATAGGTGACGCTTCTTCTTCCACTCCTTCTTCTTGTCGGTCATGACTTGACTCTGGTAGATTTCTCTCTTGGTCTGCCACCCTAGTATTCATTCCTCTTTGCATTGTTAAATCTCTTTCTCTTCTTTGTTCCCTTCTTTGCAGCATCTTCTCTCTCTCTATTTTCTGTAAATTTGCCATACCTTTGTGTGACACTGTCCATTCAATTTCCTTTTTAGGCCGAATTTTCATCACTGGTGATGGTCTCTCTTTTTAGTCAACTAGAAACCTCTCCATTTTACTCTGACATATGACTATCTACCCCCCCATAGCCTACTCGACACTTTAGAAATCTTGGATAATTCTATTTACTTGCTTAGGAAATATTCCCACTCCCTTTCGGAAATGAATTTCTCCCACTTCTTTTGTTTCTCTTCCTAGTTAGTGTTTTTTGGTGGTTCACGTAGTAATGGACAAGGTTTGACAATATGACCCACTCCTTTTTCTATTAGGAACTTAAAAAACAAGCTCAGTAGGGAACACAGGAACCACCAAATTTTTGGCTCAACAGGACCAGGATTTTGATTTTGATTTTTGTTGGAGGAGCAAGTCGTTCAGCCGACGAGAATGATCAACCAACTAAGTCAATCAGCCAACTAATTAGAGACTAGGTTGGCCACATAAGGTCATGTCGGTTAACCGAACCAACAAGTAGTTATTTGTAACTATTTTGTCAATCATATATATTAGGCTGTTGAGCCAGAACTTTGGTGGTTCCTGTGTTCCCTACTAACCTTTGGTGGTTCCAGTCACCAATGAATTCTACAAGGAACAAGATATAGAAGAAAGAATTTTGGTGGAAACCATTTAGAAGAAATTTTATACATACCTTACCGAGCAACAGCCTAATATATATGATTGACAAAATAGTTACAAATAACTACCTGTCGGTTTGGTTAACTGACATGACCTTATGTGGCCGACCTAGTCTCTAATTAGTTGGCTGATTGACTTAGTCAGTTGATTGACTTAGTTGGTTTATCATTCTCGTCGTCTTAACAACTTACTCCTCCAACAAAAATCAAAATCAAAATCCTGGTCCAAACATGTAGAAGATATTATCGGAACTAAGTAGTCAAACAACACATGTCGACGTAGTAACAAGCGGAGGAGTTATGACAGGAGATGAGGGACCACTACTAAATGTTCAACCTGCAACTTGAAAGAAGGTGCAATTTGACACGGGAGAAAAAAAAGAAACCTTCCTTGAAGTGAAATATGCATTGATTAAGGATAATGGTAAGTTACCTATTTACGAGGTGCAACCAAGTTTTGATTCGAAAAACTCACCAATGTCACAAAGAAATGTTATTACCTTGAAAATGTAAGTTACCTATTTACGAGATGCTACTGAGTTTTGGTTCAACAAACTCACCAAGGTCACAAAGAATGGTTAGTACCCTAAAAAAATTTCTACAAAGTGTTCTAACATTATCCATGGATTAGAATGTATTGGCAGAGAGAGAAATTTTTTTGTGTCAACAAGGAGAAGGGAGACAAGATCGTCCACTCAACTAGTTGCAAAAGATTAAAATGGGAAGGGAAATGAGAATGAGTCTAGAATGGTGAATATGATGTAGATTTTTTCATTTTGGATCTAGGGTCGAAAGTGAACATCCTAACCAAGAAGACATGGGAAATTATGTAGAAACCAAAGCTAGTATGGTCACGAGTACAACTTCATTTGGGAAATCAAGAAAAAATTTCACTGATTGGTCAAGTGCCTCATCTTCCAGTAGAAGTAGAAGGATTATAGACTGTAATGTCCCCAAAATTTGAAAATAAACTGTTTTTATTAGGATAGTCAATTACTACCTGAACTTGAGATTATATTAACTTATGTGGAATGTGTCGTACTTTGTTTATTGAACTGAATTATTATAAGTTGTTCTTACTTCCTTCTAGATGCTTTCACCGATGTGGTTCTTAGTGTAATTCTATATTGTCATTTTATTACATTGAATATGAGTTATATGGTTATGTTGTTTATTGGCTGCTTATTGTCATCTATTTACATCAGGGATAATTTTAAGGAACCATACTTATCTAAATGTGTATAAATGTTGGTGAATCTTACCAATTCTCAAAACACCAACTATAAAATGTTTGGCGATACTTTTCAAAAAATATTTTAATTTCCAAAGATTTTATATAGTTTATATAAAATTTGGCAATTTTGAGGTGAAAAACTTTTACCCCAACAAAATTGGGTGAAACGGGGCTTCAAAAAATGCAAAATGGTGAATCTTGTTTTGGAGAAAAACATGGAAAAATAGCCCATGTGCTAAATTTCGCCCCTAAAATTATCCCTGATTTACATGTATGTGTGTACCGTTATTTGCTTACTTATTGGTTATAATGTTTGACTATTATTTTATGAATAAACCCGAATTAACTTGTATTGTCAAGGGGTGGAGTGGCAGGACTTGTTTCCCTTGTAAAAAATCCTAAAGAGGTAACTAGTTTTTACTTGTCACTACATGGTTTACTTAGTTATTTACTAAACTAATGCATTTCCTTCTTTTTTTTGTGCAGGTGCACTTGATGACGGAAAATTGACTATAATAGTGAAACAAAGACATACTTCCTATGCTTACTGCTTTACAACTTGGATAACGAACAGGTCCACAGTCCTATCGTAGTGATTATTATTATGGTCATTAGCATTGTTGTTCATGCAAGGATAGATTTAAATAAGCCTATGTTTGTACTTGTTACCATTATTACTTAAGGTCTTAAGACCTTGACTCCATTTGAGCCTTCACTTAACATTTCCATGGTTTACTTGGAATTATATAAGGCTTAACATATTAAATTGTATCCCTATGTTCATTAAGGTCCTTCTGTATAAGGTGGAAGGAATATGGTAGGCCATTCATGGCATATTACATATGCCATGAATTATGGCTTAGTCCTAAGTCTATGATACCAAAGTTAGGGATTATGATTTTCATGGTGGATATTTGTCACAATTGTTTTTGGTATGGAATTAACTATATACTTTGGGTTTTGATTTCACGTACTGGATGACAAGGTGGCAGAGTTAATGCGCCTTGGGAAATGGGGGTCTCAAGCCCTAATATTGGACTAGCATGAAGGTACTGGTCCTTTGTGTTTATGTTATGTGAGCTCTTATAGGCTCTCTTATCTACACCATGCCAATATTTTTTTAGTTTGGTTGTGCTTTGAAGGTATGTCCTTCGATCTGGTTTTACTACACTTGTTTTGTCGTTTCAATTGTGGGAATTGGAAAACTCCTCATCCTTCATTCGTTTTTTTGCAGGTTGAAGGGTCCTTACAGCGTGGGTTGTGGGTATTCCAAGTGGCCAATGCATTACCCTTCACCGGTAATCCTTGTTACAAAACAATTTTTAAGCTCATTCCTATGTGTGTGGGTGTTATGACAGAGCGTGAAGCTTGTTGTTTGGATGAATGCATAGTTTGGGTTTTAGGGGTTGTGACTGTAATGGTCTATCTATAATTTTTGTAAAGCATCCTGAGATGTGATTATAGTTTGGCGTTTTTTTTGGGTTGGCGCCTTTGGGCCGATACTGTTTGGGTTCAGCGCCTCTGTAAATACATACTTTGGTTGACATCATTGGCTCTGGTGAATATTACAAACTTATGTGTTTTGTTAAAATGTTGGGTTTGATAAATGGCGCATTTGGCTTGTAAATGAAAACGTGTAAATTATTATATTATTTATGGTGTTTAATTTGTACAACATTCATTTACTGTGTGTATATTGTGGTTATGATTCTTGGTTGGCAATAGTTGTGACTCTGTGTTAACCTATTTTTGTTCTTTATTTGTATATTTTAATAGCGTTGCTTGGCCCTTTAGAGCCATTCCATCACTGGAAATGGAACTCTTTCCATGTAGCGTAGTGACTGTGTTGATTATGGTTATTTGTAATGTTTATTTGGAAATGGTCGTAGTTGTTGGTTTTAACTTTAAGAAAAAGGTTGGCATGGCTAATCTTAGTGTAGACAAGGTTCAACTTGATTTATGTTAAAGGTTTAAATTTTTTGTAGAATGGTTGTGAGCAACGAAATGGATACAACGTGTAAATAATAACTTGGGGTTTTATTCCTATGTAGAGATATATTAAAGTGTTTTACAGCTCATATTATTTGTGGGTTAGCGGGGTGTGGAAACGTTGACAGGAAGTGATTTTGATCTAGGGTTTGTTGGTAATCCATGTAGACTGTGTAAAATATTAATGAAATGTTAGAGAATTTGAAAACACATCTAACGAATCGTACAGGATTGAAATGTTGTTTATTTTTAAAAGTATTTTTGGATGGAAGTCATGATTTTCACAGGATTCCATCCTGGGCCACGATGATTGTAAAGGTTTTATGCAAATAATTTGGTTTGGCATGAATTCCCACATGATTCGATCTAGCGACTCTTTTTATTTATACGATGTATGTCAATGAGTATTATGATTAAGTTTTAGCGTTCATTTATTTGGTTGAAAACTCTCTTAGGAGATATGATTTGGATATTTGTATTTTATGTTTAAGTTATGAAATAAATCGTATTCAGACTAGGGTTGATTCTTTATGAGGATGGTAGGAATATTACTATTGTTATGTTTTATTTATAATATGCCTATATACCAATAGAGGTCTCGACGCCTTTTTTCTTATCCCAATATAGACCTCATGCCCACGAGAACCCACTCAAACGACCTCCTGCACCTAGGAAAGATCTAAACCCACTTCCTCAACCCCTTGGGTTAGGTAGTAGGCTAGATGATATCCATGAGTCTGTTAGATGTGCCACATGCCACTTTCTTAGGAATACCACATTTTTTACTATGTCCTCAAAGAGCGACCAAGACCACCCCGAGAGACACTTTTGCACAGTCTACTGGTGGTGGGCGAGGGAGAGAAGCTACAAGTGGTATCTATGATCATCCATCTAGCTCGATAGGACTAATGCCACATCATTGTTCTTGCTGTGGGAATCCATGCCATGTTCTCATCCAGGAGCATGCCACAGAGAGCTACCTACAACATGTTAGTTATTGTTTTATTTAATGTTCAAGTATTGATTATACGTTATGAAATATCACAATTTCTAATAAATTTAAATTAGAATCAGATGTTGATGACTTGATTTGTTTTAATGAACAACTATTCAGTGTTGAGTCTTGAACACCCAAGTGGGAGGATGTTGGTTCCTTCAACCTAGATGGAACCATGGCAGCTGCAAAGGATATCACGACACCATACACACAAGTAGTTTTATTTCAGTAATTAAAATTAATGTTACTAGTTAATATTGTCGTCCCATGTAGTTAATATTTAGTAATTGAATCTAAATATTTTCGTGTTTGCACAGGTGTCCGTAGGAGTGAGTGACCAGCCATCGCATCCAAGGATCAACATATCCCCTCATAATGTGTTAGCCAATTAAAATGCTTTAAATTTGAGATACCGTTCAGGTCTTAAACATTTTTTAATATAAATTTGGGGATAGGTATCATAAAAAAACTACTTTTTTTGTTTGTATTTTTGACATATCTCCTTGTGCTTTTACTCAAATTTTGATCGAGAGAACTCGTTGGATGCGGAATTTAATTCCGCATCCAACAAGCTCTCCCGATCGAAATTTGAGTAAAAGCATAGGGAGACATGTCAAAAATACAAACAAAAAAGTAGTTTTTTTCTTTTCTTCCTCCAAATTAATAAATATTATTTTATTAGTTCATTTTAGGAGGCCCATTTTGAGTTGAAATTTCCTCTAATGTTTCCATATTTTGTATAGGGCACAAGTTGCCATTGTATAGACATTGAGAACGATGTTCCTTTTTTCACTACTATTGTATATGGTTGGAAATTTCTGTATAAGAGTATACCATTTTTCACTTATTTATATTACTTTTCCTTTGATTACATATTTTCATACATTATTTCTAATGCAGTAGTAGATTGCAGTTGATGCACTTGCAATACTTATTGTTCATGAAGAAATAAATTTTGTATGTTCACAATAAAATGTATAATTTTTTTAACACTATAGGTTAATTAACAAAAAAATACATAACTGCATAAACGTGTACAATAACAATGATAATTTTAAATAGAAAATACATAATATTGTAAATAATAGTGCAAATATTTTTTCAATCCAACAAATTTTCCCATGAAGTATTCCTCTTGCTACCAAATAATTTTATTGATATCTTTTTCTAGTTTTCCAATCCTTCCTTCACCCCTTAACCCTTCCATTTTTTTTCCCATCTTCTCATACCTAGCTTCGGCCTTTTTATTGCAAACCTAAACCCTAAGGACCTAGACTTAACTAGACACCTATCCTGAAACCCTAGTGTTAGCACCCTGTAATTTTCCCATGGTTGTGGTAGGAAGTCACAGGGGTAACCATTTCAACCAACCTTTAGACTTTTATCCTAGCTAATACAGTCAGAGAGGGATCTCTATTGTCACATAAACATTCAAATATACATATGGATTTAAAAAAGCACACATAATGATAGATTTCTCATGGTAATAGAGCGATTCATAAATAAAATGACTAAAACATAAACAAATATCAAAAACATTGGGAAATGGAGTCAGAGATTGAAATGTTCAAGTACATTACAACATATAACAAAATGGGTTTCTATTATGTATTATGAGGAAAATTAATTGCAAACTTCAGTCAAATAGGTTTATAGTGATGGCAAACAGAAATAAGGAAAGAGCCTGATGAAAAATAAAGGCATCTATCAAGGATGAATCTCTGAGAATAACTTTAGTGGAAAATACCAAAGGGAAACAATTAAAATAGAGCACCTATCGATGTATGAATTATGTCAAATATATTACAGTCACATTACAAACATGATTTCTAATGTATTGGAAAAAATAACACATATGAAAATGAAATAAACAGGAAACACAGACTAAATACATACATTGTGATGAATCTAATAACCGCCGAGAAATATTTTCATTAACACTCCAAAAAATGTTTGCAGACCTACAAAAATGACATTGAGCCCTTAAAAATGAAAATCAATCCAACCCTTATCCTCCTCCGACGAAGCTCTATTTATCATGCAAACTATCCCCCTAGATACGTCCCGAAACAGGGCATCAAAATTGGTTAAAGAAATGTGGGATAATCCTGAGCCATCATGATGAATCCTAACAAACTCTCATAAGGAATATTTTCTATGATTTACATATAAAACAGGAAATATGGAATAACAAGCATGCTAGATCAAAACAAAAATGTGGCATCTAGGCCCCGGCTCACTTGACTGAAAGTGGTGGTTCAAAGTACCCCCAATGGTTTGGTGTTGAATAAGCTTGTAATTTTTCTTCAACAACAGAGATGAATGAGCCTTTCTTCATTGCAAACACTTGTTCATTTACATTTTCCCACTAATCTTCATCATTTTACCTCTTTCACGAGACAGATTGTTGAAAAATAGGGTTTAGAGCCCCACCTACATACTTCAAATGGTGATTGTTGTGCGAAATATGAGAGAGGTTTTTATAATTTACCATGTTCCCAACAACACCTAGGTCTTAATTTTTCCAAATTACCCTCCATCTCATTGAAATTTACTCTTGAATTTGATGACTCAAATAGGATTACAAAATTATGGAAAATTTCTCTCTAAAGATGTCTTGAATTCTCCCAAAACACATAACCTATGTATAAAATAAAGGAGGTTATTGTAGATAAGCATGTTATGAAGAAAATTCTCTTTCATTTTCTCCAAATTCATCTTGTTTCAGGAGGAAAATCTCTCTCAAGTTAATGACTAGTACACTAATTTTCATAAAAAAAATAGGCTTAGTTTGTACCAAATACAAAATTTTATTGAGCTTTTAATATTTAAGTCTCTTGCACCTTGCCTACAAAAAATCAATGTGGACCATTGATTGGGATTTAGCAAGATCTGAGACATCCTATCATGGAGCTCATACATGATTTCACAGCCACATGATTTTGATTGCTCTATGCTTGTTGGTGGTGAGAAAATCACTGTAATGTCCTCGACCCTCGGACCGGAGAAGAGGACGCTACAGTGTCATTAACATCCGAGTTAACTGCCCCATGAACATGAACATACATAAAAGCTGAAACAAAATACTTTGAACTAGAACATGCACAGATACATAATTATTTGTCATACAGGGGAAGCAAACATCCATTCATATGAGCATTCAACATGTTCATCATATTCATTAAACAATATATATAAATGCAGAGACGAAATGGTCAAGAATACTTATCTTATAAAGAATTTGTCCCACAACCAGCTACATCACTGCAACATTCCACCCAACCATAGGCCAGTGTGCTCCCTAATCTCTCAGCAACGCTGCCACCCCCGATCTAGGCATGATTTCCCCAAGGAATAAGGAACAAGCAGGCTTACACATAGTCGACGATACACACATCAACCAAGCCAACACAATTGGGTTTATCACGCTATCAACAAGACAGCCAAGCCAACATGGTTGGGTTTATCAAGATATCAAGGAGCTGGGAAAGGCTGAATGCTAAGATGGTGAGCTCATTGCAGAGCTAAGGACACCTACACTAGAACTAGTCTGACTTCTAAGACACCCACACACACCCAACACAAGGAATCAGTCCCTTCTCTACTACACAATCCCTCAGGCCCTGACTTCCCTTTCAATTTTATTTAGAGGTTGTGGAGAAAAAATACTGCTCTCTAGTTCTATCTATGTGGTTCCCAAATGCACCAGGTTTATCAAGCAAACCAAGTCCTCATCCCTACTTCATTACAGTCTGAAGACCAACCACTGCATACACACAGTCAAACTAGTGATTCACATCTTGGGCAGGGGAAAAACAATTCCTCAGTTGTTCTTGCCCCTATCACAAAACAACTCCATAACACCCTACAATATCCCAACACATCTAACAAAATATGGGGAGAGAATAACAACGAAAAATGTGGGGAAAACCTCAGTTGCCGACTCCACAATGGGATGAAGCAACCGGAAAAATTACACAGTCCACACTGAAGAAAGAAATCAAACTCCCATCCTTTGCATGAGGAAAAAACATACACGTAGAACACAAATCTATATAGGAACCACAGATACCCCTTTGTAGAAAACATGAATGAAAACCAAAAATGACTCTCCTCCTTGCTGCGTGAGACTAAAAATAAAGAATCCTCCTCCTGAGGAATAGGACGTCTCTCTGCGTGAGGATGGATGACAATGGATAATGGCAAGTGGGAAAGTGCAGAAGAGTGTCCAATGCCATCATGGAGAGGGTGGAATGATGGGCATAGTCATTTTTCCTGCCCAATGTGAGGTTCGATTTGTTGGTGGAGTGTGCATGTGGGCAAGGACTGACAGTCCTGCCACACTCCACTCCCCAGCAATAAATGACCCAACTAATCAGAAAAACATTTAAGGTGGTAGTTGGATGAGACAAGGGAACATGAGCAAAACAAAAAGGGCGGTGTCACATGGATTTTCCCCCATGCGCTCAAGGTTTAACATTCCCCCCTCCTTATCCTTAAGAAAATCATGCCCTTTTCAATATGGTTGCAGTGACATAACTGGTTGGGATTATTTAATTAAAAACACATTTACATGATGCTAGAAACCATATGTGTTAGATAGCACAATATTCCATCGACAACAATTTTAATTGCTGAAACATAACAACCAAATCGATGGTGGGGATTTTTCCTTTAGCTCCACACCATGATTCATTACATTATATACATCATGTACATTTCATGCAATGGGGTCAAAACTGAGGTGTTCCATTCCCCTCCCCCTTCAATAGAACTGTCCTTAGTTCTTTACAAAATTGAACAAAATGATACACTGGTATCGCCTTAGTGTTCTGTAGAATTGAACAAAAATGGATGTGCCAATTGCATGGAATCCTCCAGCTCCCATGTAGCCTCTTCAGGTTCGTAGTGCTCCCATTGCACCTTTACCTGACCTATGGCCTAGTTCTAGAGCATTGTGACATTCCTGTCGAGGATGCGCATTGTCTTGGTTCATAACTCTCACTTAGGTCCCACCTGAATCACATCCTAATTTATCACATGGTTAGGATCATGTACATATCTCTTAAGCAAAGAAACATGAAAAACATTATGAGCTCTAGTGCTAGCAGGAAATGCAATTCTATATGCAACTAGCCCTATTCTTTGAAGCACTTCAAACGACCCATAATATCTTGGTGACATCTTGGCACAACTTCCAAGCTTAAAGGAACTCTTCCTTGCCCTCACTCTGAGGTAAACATTATCCCCAACACTAAACTCCCTGTTCACCCTATGCTTATCTACATAGATTTTCTGTCTATCCTATGCTACTTTCAGATTCTGCCTGATCTTTACAACCTCTTGCTCCATTTCTTTGATCAAATCTAGACCAAGTACAACCCTGTTCATTGGATTATCCTAAGTCATTGGTGTCCTACACCTTCTTACATACAAAGCTTCATAAAGAATCATCCCCAAGGATGTCTATTTTCCATTGTTATAAGCAAAGGATACCAAGTGTAAGTAATCTTCCCACTTGGTTTCTTTGTCCATCACATACATGTGAAGCATATCTTCAAGCACCTGATTAAATATCTATGTATTCCCATCTGTTTGAGGATGGTAGGTAGTGCTGAAGTTTAGCTTTGTACCCAAATCTGCAAACAACCCCTTCCAAAAATTGGAAGTGAACTTGACATCTCTGTCAGAGACTATTGCCTTCGACAATCCATGTAATTTGAAAATCTCATCCATGAAGATCTTTGCAATGTCATCAGTCTTATGCATAGACTTAACCAGTATAAAATGTGCTACCTTTGTCAACTTGTCCACCACAACCATGATGGAATCATGTTGTCTCCAAGTCATCGGCAATCCTATAATAAAATCCGTGGAACTAACTTCCCATTTCCATTCTAGAACTGTCAAAGGTTGCAACAAACCTGCTGGGTGTTGATGCTCAACCTTTACCTACTGACATTTCATGCACCTTGAAATGTATTTAGCCATTTCCTTTTTCATTCCTGGCCAAAAGTACCACTTTCTAGCTGTAGCAATCATCTTCTAGTATCTTGGGTGACCAGAATATGGAGTTTGATGGATTTCAACCATAACAACTCTCCTCAAATTTGCTACATTTGGAATATAAATTATACCTCTATAAGTAATAAGTCCATCTTCCTCCAACTTATATTCCTCATATCTCTTCTCAAGACTTTTCTACTGCAATTTGTCTTTTACTAGCTCATACAATTTGTCTCCAGCAGCATGATTAACAATCTACTGCCTCAAATCTGATTGGAAAATACTAAGAGATGCCACATGCATTTCCCACATCTTCCTGCTGAGTGCATCAGCTACCTTATTCTCTTTTCCCTTTATGTGCTTGATTTCAAAATTGAACTCACATAAAAACTACAGCCATCTTGCTTGTCTAGCATTCAGAGTAGGCTAATCAAATAGATACTTCAGACCACAATGGTCCGTCCTCAGCTCAAATCTTCTACCCATCAAGTAATGCCTCCACATCTTGAGAGCATGTACTATGGCTACAAGCTCTAGATCATGAGTGGCATAGTTCTTCTCATGCTCCTTCAGCTTTCTTGACTCATAACATATCACGTGGTTGTCTTGCATAAGGACTCATCCAAGCCCTTTTCTGCATGCATCGATACATACCACAAAATATTTCTCTAGATCTGTGACTTTCAATACTGGTCCACTGGTGAGAAGATTATTCAGCTACTGGAAGCTTTCTTCACACCTTGATGTCCATTCAAACTTTATCCCCTTCCTTTGCATGGAAGTGATGGCATGTGCAACTTTGGAGAATCCTTCAATAAATCTCATGTCCCATAAAAGATCTTACATCTGTCGCATTTCTTGGAGTATGCCAATTCCTAATGGCTTCAATCTTTTCAGGGTCCATAGATATACCCTCCTCGGAGATAATGTGACCCAAATACTGAATTCTGTCTCTATAGAAGTCACACTTGCTCAACTTTGCATATAGCTGATGCTCCCTAAGCAATTGCAATGTCAATCTCAAATGCTCCTTGTGTTCTTCCTCATTTTTTGAATAGACAATAATGTCATCAAGGAAAACAAGAGTGAACTTTTCCAAAATACCTGTTGAATACACTATTCATAAGGCACATAAATGTAGCCGGTGCATTTGTGAGGCCAAATAGTACCACTACAAACTCATAATGCCCATACCTTGTTCTGAGGGCTATCTTATGAATGTCTTCATCCTTGATTCTCACCTGATGGTAACCAGACCTCAAGTCAATCTTGAAAAAAACCTTTGCTCCACTCATTTAATCAAAGAGGTAATCAATCCTAGTCAATGGATATTTATTCTTCACAGTAACCTTGTTCAACTATCTGTAATCAATACACAACCCGAGTCTACCATCTTTCTTCTTTACAAACATAACTGTTGGTCCCCAAGGAGACACACTTGGCTTGATATACTTCTTTTCCAACAACTCTTGCAGTTGCATTTTCAACTCTAGCATCTCTGGTGTACTCATCCTATAGGGTTCCTTGGACACTGGTGTTGCTCCTAGCACAAGTTCAATTGTGAAATCAATGTCCCCCTTTGGAAGAATCCCTAGAATCTCATCAGGAAACACATCCTTGAATTCCTGTAACACCTGATAGTCCTCCAACCTAGGATTTTCATCCTCTGTTGCCTCCAAAATATGAGCTGCATACAACATGCAACCTTTCCTATAGAACTTCTTTAACTGCATTGTTGAAACATGCATTACTGAAATCACCTTTGGAATACCTTTCAAAACTACTGGGTTCCCTTCTTCATTCATGCATTCGAAATTCTTATTGTAACAGTCAAGCTTCATCTATGAGCTTCCAACCAATCCATTCCAATGAGAACATCATAGGAACCAAGTGGTATAAAATTCATATCTACACAAGTGGTCAATCCATTCATGACCAATGGACATTTCTCTACCACTTCACTGAAATTTCTCTTGGTTCCAATGGCTAGCTGGACTAACCAAGATTTCCTATGCTTTACTTTATTGAAAGCACAAATAGCCACTACTCTAGGAGTAATGTCACTATGAATAGAACCAAGGTCAATCAAAATAGAAATAGATTGATCAACAATCTTACCTGCAACTTCAACCACCGTTGACCGGTGATTTGCCTGGCGGTCCTCCAGTGCTGCATAGGGACTGACCTTGCTACTTGATCCATTGTTTTTGCTTCTTGAATGTTGTAATCTGGTCTTGCACTCTCATTCTTGAGTGGACAAGTTCTATGCATGTGGGGTCCTCCACATCTCCAACATTGAAGTGGTCCTCTATTCTATTGTGGATCCTTAGGATTTTCTCTTGTCACTCCAACTAGATTACTCGCAGCTTGGGATGGCTGCTTCTGCTGATTCCTGAGTCTAGAAGGTTTGAAACCTTTCTTTATTTGGTCAAACTTCCCATTCTTCTTGTCCTTCCATGCCTTATGGTAATCAGGTTTACCTTTTCTTTGCTCATAGTAATACTTAGCCTTCCTTATTGCTTCTTAAAGATTTCTAGGTTTGTAAAACTCAATCTTGTCTTTGTAAGACTGGGGAAATCCACTCAGAAACCATTGGAACTTCACTTTTTCATCTTTGATATGCCTGACATACCTCAATAGTTCCAAGAACTTATTTGCATAATCTTCCATGGTCTATTGTCCCAATCTCAGTTCATGGAATTCTTTGATCTTGTCATCATAATACCTATCAAAGAGGTATTTCTGCTTGAAATACTTCTTGAACTGTTTCCACTTCAGTAATCTTTCACTAATCCTCTTTACTTGCTTGAAGTGTTCCCACCAAATGGATGCCCTTCCATTCATATTGAATATGGAAACTCTTGCCTTCATATTCCCCGAATAATCCTAAACTTGAAAATATTTTTTATCCCAAGAAGTCAAGCTTCAGCCTCTTGTCCAGTCTTTACTTCACCATCAAATGTAGGAGGCTTAGCCTTATTAAATTCATCCTGAGAGTGATTCCTACTATGTCTCCTTCTTTTTATTTTACAAGAGGATGAGCTTGAATCTCTATAGGACTCTTCAGAGTTAGTTGATCCACTAGAAGTCCTTCTCCTTCTCTTAGTACTACTCTTAATACCTTTCGGTTTTACTGTACCCCACCCAGAGTCTATCTTTCTTTGCAATTCTATCAAGCTCTGCAACATAGCAGCATTAAACTGGTGCTGCTGTTCCTGGACTTTAAATAAGCTTCTCATGGTGGCTGTAACATCTGATGGTGTCTCTTGGAATATCCTCCCATTAGATTCTATGTCATCATTTCCATTACAGACATTTTCTCCCATGGAATCTCTCACATGCTCGTAAGAATATCGAGCATAATATCTGTCATGGGTTCTCATAATTGAACCACCACTTACCTTACCACGCTGCTCTACCTGGAATACTGCTCTTGAAGGTGTCTATGATTATGCAAACGTGTTAGTAGCAAACTGTTAGATGCATAACATAAATATAAATCAAAACTACTTACCTTCTCATGGAGAAAAATTATAAATAACAGTTTTTCTTAAACACACAAAAATTCTCTTCTTTTTTAGCCCTGTAATCCACTGACAATCTACTGAAAAATTCACTGAAAAACAGCTAGAATTTACTGAGAAATCCACTTGAAAAACCCAAATTTCCTTTGACCCAATCGGACCTCTTCCCAACAAAATTTATGACGTTTCGGCGATCCAATCCACAAACTCCCTTTGGTGCTCATCGGCAGCCCTAACAACTAACATCATCCGATGCATCGGTGGCTCCAACAACTAAATTTTTCCATTGTATCGGATCCCCGGTTGTCTCGGCTTCCAGTCTTTATTATTTATCGGCAATGTCGAGGACTACTGCGTATCGGAAATCAGATGCATTATCCATCGGGTGGACAATCCCTTAGGCAGCCACAACTATGGGTAGTAATCCCACTGTGGGTTCCGCAGACCATAAAATCATTAGTTGTCGGAAGCTCTATCCACTATCAGTGGTTGAGGCCTCTAACCATCAGAAGGATATTCGATTAGACAGTCGTAATGACGGACGCACAAACAACTAAATTTTGTCGATGTTCATCGGCATTCCGATCAACTAATCATCACTGATCCTCTTCACTTGTTTTTGTCTTCTCTTTTGCTAACATGAATGGTCTTATCGAAGCTTCATCTGACAAAGTTCCTCGATGAGCTGAGGTTCCAATACTTAGAATAATTTTCCAAAAAATTTCTTTTTCTTGCTGCTTTGTCGGTTCTTTCTTCACCTTTTCTCCATCGATCCGTTCCATTGATATTCATTGATGGTGATGAGGCTTCAGTGACTTCATCGCCTAATAATCAGTGATCCAATCCTCTAAACTTCACAGATCACCCATTGTTTCATGACTTATAAAAGTTTTTTAAATTTTCTCTTTAATCTTGTTTTTGCCACCACTGTCGGTGGCTTCACCAACTAACTTCCTGTTATTTCCATCGTCATTTCGGTGCTTACATATCCTAATTTTCTCTGATCAATCCACTAATTTTCGTTGATGCAGCTCCCTTCCGATGAACCTTCCCCTTTCTTCTGCCACGGTGTCGGCCATCTCATTAACTAACTATCACCGACGGCTAATAGTCGATATCGAGTGTTTCTTCAACTAAATTGAGCCGACATTTCAACGGTCTTCGGCTGATCTCAACCGAAACTGCGGCTCCCACATCCACTAATTTTCACCAACAATCGATGAACACTTACAAAAATTTTCACAATTTTCTTCTGACTGTCTTCTATCAAGCAGCCTTCCAAGTGGCTCTCCGTTGCATAGGAAGAGCTTCCCACTTAGTCTTCCGATGAACCGATGGTTCAGGAACTTAGGCAAATTTTGTGAATTTTCCTGTCATTCATCAATTTTCTCCTAGGTAGAAGGAAACCTTCCTCTACTAACTGGTTCTACATGGCCCATAGAGGCCCATGCTGCAACCTATAGGATCTAATACCATAATGTAGCATCCCCGACCCTTCGATTGGCGAAGAGGATGCTACGGTGTCACTAACATCCGGGCTAACTGCCCCATGAACATGAACATATATAAAATTTGAAACAAAATAATTTGAACTAGAACATGCATAGATACATAATTATTTATCATGCAGTGGAAGAAAACATCCATTCATACGAGCATTCAACATGTTCATCATATTCATTAAACAATAGATATAAATGTAGAGACGAAATGGTTAAGAATACTTATCTTGTAAAGAATTTGTCCCGTAACTAGCTACGTCACTGCAACATTCCACCCAACCATAGGCCAGTGTGCTCCCTAATCTCTCGGTAACACTGCCACCCTCGAGCTGGGCATGATTTCCCCAAGGAATAAGGAACAAGTAGGCTTACACGTAGCCAAGGATACACAAATCAGCCAAGCCAACAAAGTTGGGTTTATCAGGCAATCAACAAGATAGCCAAGGCAACATGGTTGGGTTTATCAGGCTATCAAGGAGCTGCGAAAGGATGAATGCTAAGCTGGTGAGCTCATTGCGGAGCAAAGGAAACCTACACCAGAACTAGTCTGACTTCTAAGACACCCACACACACCCAACACAAGGAATCAGTCCCTTCTCTGCCACACAGTCCCTCAGGCCCTGACTTCCATTCCAGTTCTATTCAAGGGTTTTGGAGAAGAAAAGAAGCTCTTAATATATTTGTGTGTGGTTCCCAAACACACCAGGTTTATCAAGCAAACCAAGTCGTCATCCCTACTCCAACATAGTCTGAAGAACTACCACTACATACACGTGGTCAAACTAGTGATTCACATCTTGGGCAGGGGAAAAACAATTCCTAAGTTGTTCTTGGCCCTATCATGGCCAAAATGACTCCATAACAACCTACAGTAGCCCAACACATAGAAACAACATAGCCAACAAAGTATGGGGTAACAACAGCAACGAACAACGTGGGGAAGACCTCAGCTCTCGGCTCCACAATGGGATGAAGAAACAGAAAAAATTACACAGTCTGCACTGGGGAAAGAAATCAGACTCCCATCTTATGCATGGGGAAATAACATACATGCAGACCAAAAATATGTATAGGAACCACATATACCCCTCTATAGAAAACGTGAATGACAACAAAAAATGACTCTCCTCCGTGTTGCATGAGACCAAACAGAAAGAATCCTCCGCGTGAGGAACAAGACATATCTCTGCGTGAGGGTGGACGACAATGGAGAGTGGCAAGTGGGAAAGTGTGGAAGAGTGTCTAGCGCTATCATGGAGAGAGTGGAATCATGGGCATAGTCATTTTTCCTACCCAACATGAGGTTCAATTTGTAGGTGGAGTGTGCGTGTTGGCAAGGACTGACAATCCTGCCACACTCCACTCCCCATTAATAACTACCCCAACTAATCAATAGAACATTTAAGTTTGTAGTTCGATGAGACAAGGGAAGGTGTGGAAAATGAAAAGGATGGTGACATGGATTTTCCCCCATGGGTTCAAGGTTTAACATTCCCCCTCCTTATCTTTAAGAAAATCATGCCCTTTTCAATATGGTTGCAGTGACATAGCTGGTTGGGGTTATTTAATTAAAAACACATTTACATGATGCTAGAAACCATATGTGCCAGATATCACAATATTCCATCGGCAATGATTTTAATCACCGAAACATAACAACCAAATCGTTGGTGGGGATTTTGCCTTTAGCTCCACACCATGATTCATTACACTATATACATCATGTACATTTTATGCAACAGGGTCAAAACCGAGGTGTTACAATCACCCACCATCATTGATTTGTTTCTCCTAGAAATCTGACCATTGATTGGGTCTGTGGGTTAGTGTGATTTCACAGTTCCATGAACTTTACTTTATCCGTGTGCTTTTACAATACAAAATATCCCCAATACGAAATATCCCCTTGCTGGATTTCGTGGCTTGTGAGTTTGTAAAAAATTGTTCTATGGTAATATCCAACATGGACTAGAGAACTTGCATTTTCATTGTTTATATACCCAACTAGTTTGATTATATACCAAGGAACAAAGGAAACATGATACTTCTTGTGTGAGCTGGGAGCTTGTACTTTGATGGTGAGCTTTGCATGGTGTGCACGGTAACTTGGATTTTGATGGTGGCCATGGTCCGATGTGACCATATTTTTATAAATACTTCATTAGACAAGTTGAGAAACATTGGTGAAAAAACATAAAAACTTGACTATAAGAACGAATTTAGATATAAAAACCAATGTTCATATTTCATTTTAAAATTGAGAAAAAACCTTTTAATTCACCATGATTCCTTTCTTTTTTTCCAAATGACCAATGAAATCAGTTTCTCTTCCAAACTTTCTTAGATGATAAAACAAAATCTCGCAAGAATAAAATTTATTATAGGTTTTAATAGTGGCTCCAACTCAGGGATGGTATCCTCCATGTGAGGTAGAAAAGAACTCCATAGACCATGTTCCAAATCCATTGGGTTGCTCTTGATTTTTCTTTGAAACCCACAACCTATTCAATCCATACTGAAACCAACTATACTCTGCAAATCTGAACTTGAAACTAAACTGAAACTAAACTTATACTAAAATCAAACTGAAACTGCTGTAAAATAAATGCTCTCCATGTTGAGCTTATTTACACACTCCTACCCTATCTATTGAACAACGGTGCTCCATCAAGAAATTTCTGACTTCCAATGAAGCTAATCAAAAAAGTGATCCAATGATTGAGCTCCTTCATCATGCTTGACCAGAAATGAAGGACTTAATGGCAGCAGGTCATGAGGAAATATTTGATCTTTACTATAAGGACATAACCAACCATTATTACTGTAAATATTATCAACATATTCCACCATTGGATAATGACCTCGTGCAAAATTTTCTATCATATGCTTGTAATAACGAGGCTGCTCCATATAATTAGCCAATGGATCCTAAAATCCATGGTAGTCTCCAAAAAAATATGTCATTTGTTTTTCCCAATAAGGATACTCAAACTATAATTCTACCTGCCCACTGTCAAACTGATCTTCAAAGGAAACTTGGAAAATGCATTCATGACAATATGCATATGAGACCTAACATTCTTCGTCCAAAATATCACTGTTGGGAACCTGATTCCTTTCATCCATTTCACAGGGAATATATTCAATAACATTGAGTGAAATAAACGCTTTTTTACATAAAAGTTTTGAATTGGAGGAACAAGAAGAGACATCCCATTTAGGATCCTCCTTTGCTTCAAGAAAATCAGGCAAGATGCATTCTTCTTGGCACAAAGATTCTGAATTTTAGGAGCATGAGGAGATATCCCATTTAGGACCTTCATTATATTTTAGGTGATCCAATCTATTTATGCATATTGTTGTTTCTTCAGGTGCACTATCCAAGTGGTCATCCTCATATTCCTCATATTTAGGCATGATGAAATCCTCTTTAAAAACGTTGTTAAAATTTTTAGAATCAACAACTTGATTCTCTTGCTGTGTGTGAGCAGAAATATCATCCTTTTCTCTGATAGGATCAAGCAAAGAGGTCTCTTCTTGACAAAAAAATTCTGAATTTGAAAAACAAAAAGAAACATCCATTTGAGAACCCTCATCTTCTTCTTTGCTATTCAAATTGTCATTGTATATTGCTGGTTTTTCTATATGTTAAGATGGATTTCCATATTGCTTATCATTCTCATATTGCACAAGAAAAGAAGGATTTGTATGTTCATGGGTATTTTCAGGTGAAATTTCAGTTTGAAAAACACATCAAGGTACTTCTTCAACCCTCAACTCAAAATCTGATCTCTCTTTACTTGCAATTTTAGAAAATAAATATGTGGAAGGACTACAAGACTGAGATTTTCCAGAGTTATGATTATCTATGTAATCAATCCCATAAGTATTGTATCCTTGAAGAGATTGTTGTTGCACAAATAAATTTTCTGATTGGGAAGGGGAAGCCTCTTCTTGTACCAAAAATTTGGAAGTTGAATGATATGAGGAAGAATTTGATTGACAGTCCCAACTTATTTTTTGGTCACACAAATATCGACAACACTGCTTCAAATTATCATCTACCCTAGCAAAATAAATATAACTAGTTGAATCATAATTTCATCTCATGTCCTTTTCAATTAAGGAATCCACTATCAACTTCTAGGAAATTTGTTGAATGTCATGTTAGTTTGTATTGATCTTTTCAGAATTGGTTTTTCCTATAAAATTTCTAACAGATCTTTATCCATAAACTCATCATTTCCATACATGTTTTCCAAACCTTTAATGAAACCTTTAACTTGCATGCAACAATCTTTAACCAATAGAAAGGAAGGTTATTGACCTTTAAAATGTTAATGGAATATTGTATGAAAGTATTTAAGGGAATATAAACTCCCTGATGGTAACCCCTCATACCATGACCATGCATTTACTTCCAAAATAACCATGAATATTTTCATTAAAGAATCTATTAACACTCTGTTAAGTTTTGGTCATAAGAGATACCTGGGAATTTCAGCCTCGTCGAGAGGTGTTGGGAAGGTAGCTTAGTGTTCATAGAAGGGGCTGATAGCACACACAAGATAGCACTCAACCATTGGAATAAGACTTGGTGGTGAATTTTGAAAGTAGCAAAAGAGTTTGTGGATCGGAGAAGTAGGGTAAAGAAGAGAACGTTGGGTGCGCTGAAGGAATTAAGTTGGATTCATGATCGAATGGTAGATCAATGGCGTCAAAAAATTTTGCACAAAGAACATGCTCGACCAAAGGCACTTTTCCAGATTGCAAAATAGTTTAAAGGGTAGAGGCATCTAACGGTCGAGAATGGGATCCAAGAAGATCCACGGTTGAAATTGATTTCGCTCCGCAGAGTTCTGAGGATGCGGGAACAATTTCATATTTCCAAAAGTGGTATGGGCTGCTCAGATCAATGGTCACTATGAGAACAGAGGGAGATCAACAGTCATAGTTCATTTTGCAATCTTGATTAGCATGGAGGGAAACAGAACCCTGCTTCGCAAAGAATGGTAGGGTCCGCCCAGATCAACGGTTGTGAAGAAAATCAATCTTAATCGATGGTTGAGCTGCACATGCATGAAGTAGGGAAAGATGTAGCATAAAGAACCTCACATACCTACGGTTCAGATGGGAAAGAGTAATATCTACCGTGCAGGCCACCTGGGAAGGGCACGAAGGTTATGTTGTGCGGAAATCCATAAAGGGGTCCATGTGAAGTTGCAAATGACTATCTTTTTTGAAACCTAGAAGCTGTCAAATATCCAACCACATATAGAGCACCAATACAAACCAACTAGGATACTGTGCTGCAGAATAAGGTAGGCCCCTAATACCCTCTCAGTGATATTTAAAAATGGACATAATAGAAGTGGTAGGGGTGAGATATGATGTAGAACCTAAAGCCATAGGTCGAAGGGTAGAAGAGAGTCTGGTAGATGATAATTTCGATATTTTTGATACTATCTTGGTGGGAGAAGATATTGAAACAGCCAGAGGCAAACTAGAAATTCTTAAGGACCAACGTGGAGATACTTGCGGTGTTTTTAAATCTTTCTTTTATTTCTTCTCTGATGGCCAAACCCCCCATTTCCCTGAGTTTGTCAAATGGTGTGCAGACAGTTTCTCTGTCACCGAAGGTGTTATTATGAATAAATCAAAGTCTAAAATCCCTTGCTCATTCAAATATTTCATCGTCTGCAAAACCCTACATATCCCAGAAGAATTCGTCCATATATCCCAAGACTACCAGGAAGAAAATATTATACGTTGTTTTAGAGAGTCTACAGATGAACGTAAAGAAACCTTCCTGAAGGCTTGTTCTAAACACAATAGTGAACCCATCGAATTGTCTTACCCTATTGACCTCAACCAATTCAATGAAGAAACTCAGTGGTGTATATCCCTGGCTAATCAGTTCCTAGGTCTAGATACCGATGCGTATGTCCCAGAGTCATTATTGAGTCTTTTTTTCATCCTGAGTACTTGTCTGACCAAACTTGAATTGCTTGAACAATCCTGTCAATCTTTCTGCCTTAAGTTTGATGAGTTCGTAGCTAAGAACATCTGTTCTCAGTTAGCAAATTTCTATGGCACTAGAATGTTTAGATTCCAATCCTTTTTGTTGAAAATGCTTATATCCTATAATGAGGAGGACCTACAAGTACCAGAACTAGAAATCACTACTGATATGGCCACGGATTGCTATAAATTCATGAACTAATTGATGGCCGAAATATACGAACTCTTCTTTCAAGAAAGGTTACCTAGGCTATTTCCTGAGATGAGACGAATGTTGCAGTTGTCAAATAGAAAGAAGATATGGGACTGGTTCCTCATAGAATTTGGAATGACCATAAGGTTGTATGGCTTCATACATCCACCCTACATTCTTCCAGCTTTTCTAACTGCTAGGGTTTTCTCCCTAGAATTGATCCAGCAAAAGCTCATTGTTGAAGAAGAGCATTTCTTGAACTTTAAGAAAAGCTCAAATTTGATTTTCCCATGGGATGTAATACCATACACAGTTAGAAGCAGGGCTACTTTCCCCCTTGTTACCAAATTTCTTAGAGGCATGGAGTTTTCCCTTGGACAAGCGATAAATTATGACGCTCACCAGATAATTTCCAAAAAGAGGAAAGATCACAAATGCATGCATTTTGAGCACACTAAAATACCTGGACTTATAGAAGAAGCAAACTTGGATAATTTCTGTAATCTTGCCCCGATGGATACCAGTATAGAGCAGGGCACTGGCTCATAGCTACTGGGGGTAGCTTCTCCCCAAAGAGAATTGGCTAAAGTAGTTTCAATATCCATAGAATTCTCATCACTGGTCAGCTATTCAACAAGTTCAATAAAAAGAGGGGGCCCAGAGCCCATGGACACTGAAGAAGTGGACACGGCCAGCATGCCCAAGAAGCAGAAAGTAGAATGGCGACAACATTTGGTGTAGGTTAAAAGGGGCTAGGAAAAGGGACATGTGAAGAAGAAGAATTTAGTGAAAGAATAGCAATAGGAACATCCCAAGACAACTAAATTGCAAATACAAGAGTATGTATTTGACAGGAAAACTCCAAGCAAGCATGCATCCAAAGAGGACTGGCTAGGATCTTACCGAGAGAGGGCTGATAATACTTTCAAGGAGACAGCAGAACTATATAATGAGGAATTGCAGTTGCCTTACCCCAATGTGGCATTAAAAACTGTAAGAGATCATGCCACTGACACCCTTATCTTAGCCTTGGAAATGGGGAAAAAGTTGTCAGAGGTTAGTGTGAACCTCTCAAAGGTTACCACTACTGACATAATACACCTCAACAAAGAGACTAGAGATATATTAAATATCAGATTGCTCAAGGCTACCATACAAATGTCCAAGCTGGAGGAAAGTAAAGCAAAAAATTTAAACCTTTTAAGGAAGGTGAGAGTGGAGAACAAAGCAATCAAATCCCAAATCAACAGTTTACAGAATGGACCAGTGCAAATAGAAGGACTGGAATATAAATGGATTTTGGCTCAAAAATTGCTCACTAATAAAGAGAAGGAGATCTAGACCCTAAAAAAGAAGTTAAAAATACCTGCCACCCAGCTCGCTCAAGTGGAACAATTGGATGACTTTGAAAGATAAAAAGAGACATTAAATGTTGATCTTACCAACTACAAAGCTAAGCTACTAAATCTCAAGGAAAAGGAGAGGCAATGGGAAGCAGACATGCAACTTTTGAAGAAAAGTGATGCAAAATTAAAAACCAGATTAGCAATGAAGGAAAAGGAGCTTCAAGGAAGAAGTGCGGAGAATACAATTCAATCCACAGGTGTGGATGGTCAGATAGATATCAGTTCCCTCTCTAGAGCAATGTCCTAGATAGGCCTAAAACATATAGAGCTCATTAAACTAAAGCAACATATCGAGGAACTAGAAAAAGAAAGGGTCAAAGAGAAATAAGGAAGAGAAAAGATAGAAGACAAATGCCAAGGACTAATTCAACAAAATGCCAAGTTAGTCCAACAGATGGTCGGTAAAATTTCCTTGCAAGGTGCTAGACATTTGATCTGGGATCATATCAGTATAGAGGCTGACAAGTTCTGGCCTTATCTAGATTTCATTGAAGACCAGGAAAGCACTATGGTAGAAGTCAAGAAAAAAGCCCTGATAGTATTAGGAGAAATATAGAAAAGGACCTTGGTGACAGTGGAGAATTTCGTTGCTTTCCTAAGCTCTTTGTCAGACGATTCTGCCAATCGATGCGGTATCCAAAACAGGGTTGTTGTTGTCTTAAGAGCTAGAAAGGTAGTTGCTAAGCACAGGTTCTTGGATATTGTACGAGCCAAAATAGAATTTATTGAGCACCAATTCCTGGAGGTCATCATGCTATTCAAACCACTGGTAAGCAAAGGAATCCTTTTTTCTGGGAAGAAAAGGGTCCTTTATTGTCCCAGAAGGAGTATCGAGAGTTCCTGGTGCACTATCGATTAGACAACAACAAGTTTGGATATAAGCAACAATCGTTGTTAGGGAAGATTGTTTTTGATAAATTGGCTTGTGATTTTGAATTGTTGTTGGATTTTAAAGCCACGTGTGCTGAGGTCCCTGAGACTTCATACCAGGAAACGATGGAGCTCAAAGCACAAGCATACGACATGGCCATTGCGACCCTACCTGGTCTTGATTTATGGAGAGTCATTCAGAAATATGGGTCGACCAAACTCAAAATGCATCCATAGGAATGGAAATGATAATACAACAGAATTTTTCTCTACGTTGCACGCCCGTCCCAATGGTCGCCTCTCTCGGAACTTTGTACAATTGCCACCCACTAGTTGGAAGTATAGGAAACTCTCGTGCATATTTCCTCCTGCATTCCACATTTCATTGTTTAGCCATTTCATGAAAATCGCAATGAATGTACCACCTAAGAGTTTGTTAGGAGATGTCCTTTAGTTGTAACAAATTTTGATTCCCGAAGGTCAGTTTAGGAAGTAAAAATGCTATAAATATACCTCCTGAAGAAGGAGAAAGGGTTAAAACCAATGTAAATTTTGTTGTGTATGTTTTCAAGAGAATTTTAGTAAAATTGCAGAGCCGAGGTCAGCATTTAAAACAGGGATCCATGTGTAGTTCGTATTTGCAGTATGTTGCTTCCTTTCTTATGTGAATGTTTTTCCAGTTTATCTCGCCCATTTTGTTTTCTTTCATATCTGAAACGTAGTGTATGATAGTTTGGAATTCATACTTGCTATGCTCCGTCTTTTGTTTCAGATATTCACCAATTTTTTCTTCTAAATTTAATATAGAATTCATTTTTCAATGCTCTGTGTTGATGGTCTATTCATGTTCTTGTTTTCCACTAGACAATTATAAATTGATTGTGACCAAGAGGCTATCTTTCCCCTGTGTTGAAATTTCTTTCATAAGTTTGGTTTATTTCTGTCACATATCTTGACTCCATTTCCCAATGGTTCTGTGTTTTGTTTCAACCAATTTTACAAACAATTTATAGTTTCACTTGTATATCTGGGATAGTTAACATTTGGTGAGAGATCCCTCTCGGAAGATAAAAAGTCTAGTTCTCTCTTCGAAAGTGGTTCTGTTGTTACCTGGGAGCAAGCCTTCCACAACCTTTGGATCAATTCTAGTGCTAATCAAATCCTCATGCAATTCCACCCCAAACTTATATACATACATAAGAAATCTAACCAAATTAAGAGAAGCATCACCACTCTTTTGATTTTTGAATTTAGGAAGACATGTTTTCCAATCTACATTAGGTAATCGATTCAGAAAACTAGGGATGTGAGCACAATTCATAGGGGAATACCTTGCACACATGGAATTCATCTTGAAAATGAAGAAATTGAATAATATCTTCAATATTTTCAACCCTTTGGTAGTGGAACTACCATGGAACATCATGGAGATTAGATTCTTCGCAGATGGAGTTTCCATAGAAATTTTAAAATTATTTGTAGCTTATGGGTGGTTGATATTCCTAGTGGAGTCACATTCAAATGCCTTGAGTGGAATCTCTAGAGCATATATAACCAGACTTTCTCTATGACCAAATGCTCAACCATGTCATAAAACTAAGCAATTGTTGTTTTTTCCTAGGGGTGATTTGTTCTTTCATTCCCCGGCAACGACGCCAAGATGTTAGCACCCTGTAATTTGCCTATGGTTGTGGTAGGAAGTCACAGTGGTAACCATTTCAGCCAACCTTTTGATTTTTATCCTAGATGATGTAGTAAGAGGGGGCTCTCTCTTGTCATGGAAACATTCATATATACATATGAATTTAAACAAGCATGAAGAAGGATAGATTTCTGTTGGTAACAGAGTGATACATAAATAAAATGATTGAAAGTTAAACAAATATAAAAACCATTGGGTGATGGAGTCACATCTGAAAACATTCAAGGACATTAAAACATACAATGAAAATGGGTTTCTCTTATGTATTGCGAGTCAAAGTAAGTGCAGCATTCAGTCATATAGGTTTATAGTGATGGCAGATAGAAATAAGGAAATATCCTGATGAAAAACAAAGGCATCTATCAAGGATGAATCTCTGAGAACACATTTAGTGGAAAATAACAAAGGGGAACAACTGAAACAGAGCACCTATCGATGGATAAATTCTGTCAAATCTTTTACAGTCACATTACAAACACAATTTATGATGCAGGAGCGATCAACTGAAAGAGAATTCATGCATGCTAATCTAGAAATTTATTGGCAAAAATAAAACATATGAAAATGAAATAAACAGGAAACATAGAATAAGCACATACACCATGATGAATCTCATAACCGCCAAGAAATATTTTCATTAACACTCCCAAAAATGTTTGCAGAGCTACAAAACTGATGTTGATGCCTCAAAAATGAAAATCAATCCAACCCCTATCCTCCTCTGAAAAATATCTATTTATTATGCAAACTATCCCCTAGGATACGCTCTGAAACATGGCATCAAAATTGGCTACAAAAATGTGGGATAATCCCAAGCCATCATGATGAATCCTAAAAAACTATTATGATTTACATATAAAGGAGGAAATAGGGAGTAGCAATCATGCTGGATCAAAACAGAAATGTGGCATCTAGGATTTGGCTTGCTTGACTGTAAGTAATGGTTCATAGTAACCCCACCGGTCTGGTGCTGACTTAGCCTGGTCTTCAATAGTAGAGATGAATGGGCCTTCCTTCATTTAAACACTTGTTCTTTTACAGTTTCCCCCTAATCTACATCATTCTCCCTTTTTCAGGAGACGTATTGCTGAAAAATAGGCTTCAGAGCCCCACCTGCATACCTCAAATGGTGATGTCTATGTGAAATATGAGAGAGGTTTTTGTATATGAACATGTTCCTGAAAATACCCATGTGTTAGTTTGTCCAAATTCCCCTTCATCTCATTGAAATATAATCTTGAATTTGATGACTCAAATAGGATTGTGAAATTCTAGGAAACTTCCCTATGAAGATGGATTTTATTCTCCCAAATCACAACACTTGTGTAAAAATGGAAGGATATTATTGTATACCAGCATGTTAGGAAGAAAATCCTCTTTTATTTTCTCTAAATTTGTCTTTCTTCCATCTGAAAAATCTAAAACGTTAATGACTAAAACAATCATTTTCATAAAAAACAGGCTTAGTTTGTACCATATACAAAATTTCGTTGAACTTTCAATACTTAATTCTTTTGCACCTTGCCAATGTGAAATCAATGTGGACTGTTGGTCGGGATTTAGCAATATCTGAGTCATCCGATCGTGGAGCACGTACTTGATTTCATAGCCACATGATTTTGATTTCTCTATGATTATTGGTGGTGTGAAAATCACTCACCATCATTGATTTGTTTCTCCCATCAATATGACCGTTGATTGAGTCCACAGGTTAATTCCATTTCACAGTTCCATGTCCTTTACTTTATCCGTGTCATTTTACAATGTGAAATCTCCCTTGGTTGGATTTTGTGGCTTGTGAGTTTCTATAAAACTGTTTCGTGGTAATATCCCACATGCATTTTCATTGTTTATATACCTGACTAGTTTGATTATGAACCAAGTAACAAAGGAAACGTGATACTTCTTGTGTGATATGGGTTCTTGTACTTTTATGGTGAGCTTTGCATGGATTGTGCATTGACTTGGATTTCAATGGTGGGCATGGTCCCATGTGGCCATAATTTAATAAAGACTTCATTAGCCAAGTTAATAAACTTTGGTATAAAAACTTGAATATAAGGTCGAATTTAGATATAAAACCAATGTTCATATTTCATTTTAAAATTGAGAAAAATCCTTTTAATTCACCAAGATTTTTTTTTCCCAAATGACCAATGAAATCATTTTCTCTTGGAAACCTTCCAAAACGAGAAAACCAACTACTGCAAGAATAAAATTTAGCACAAGTGCTAACACCCAGCTTTCTACCCTTCCATCCTTCTCCATTTCCTAACCTACTCGCTTACCTTTCCACCTCTCTACTCGCATTTCCTAACCATAATATTGGAATCTCATACTCCTATCCTTAGACTATAGGATCAGAACTTGGCCCCCTTTCAAAACCCCTTCTCTAGCCTTAGCATCCCTCTTAGGACTCTACAGGTTAAGCTCTCTGAAACCCTAGCTACCAACAACTCCTAGATAAGAATCAATTTTAACTGAAGTTGGTCACTCATTCAATGAGTGTGTAATATTGTTTCCTTCTCTCTCCTCCACAACAAGCACACCAAGTAACCTTATGGTTTCTCAAATGCCACAATCCCTAGATTGCTTCTCTCACAGGAGCTACAAAGTTAAATACTTTCATTTCTCCTCAAGGTGAATTTCATGAAGAATTTCATATATCCCTTTGTTGAACCTTAACTCCTATTGAACCAACATACTAACACCTACCCTCTCCCTCCTCAACATTACCTTCCTTTGTGATAGATACACAGTCTTAGAGGATGATACATATCATTGACATTTCCAGCCATATATAAGAAGTTTCGATAATGATCTACAAGAACATTTTCACTACTAAAATACCAAAAAGACCTCTAAAAAACACATACAAGATACCATATTTGTTGAGGACTATCATATAGGTACTTGTTGGCAGTCTTTGAAATCTGATCATAGAAAATTTGAAAACAGTGTTGCACATAAGGTAGATCATGGCATATTTCATCGCTTCTGTAAAAGTTTGTCTCCTTCTCTATTATCCTATTGTTAATGATACTCTCAAGGCCATGCCTATATGTAATATGTACCATGATCTTGACTTGGTCGAAATGGTAGTATTGACTCTAAATTTCATTTTGTTGATGAATGGTGTAGTTTTTTGCACAATCCACAATTGACAATATGGTCCCAATGGGAAAGTTGTCCTTGCATTTTCTATAATTCTGATACTTCCATCATGCTACATGAACATGATGAACATAATCCTCACTTTTCTTGTAGATATCCACAAAAAAATCACATACCTGTACTTGTTTCCATGAAAACGGGGGTCCTATTAGAATGTGACCTTTAAAGAATGTATATGTATAAAATGAATGTGTAAGAGGAAAAACATGCAATAATCATTTGCACGTGTGAATTCATCAATGCAATCTTTTTACTTTCCTTCGCACTATCTGATTGATAGATTATGTACTTGAAGCTCTACCTCTCCATGATCATACTGCCAATTTGATGCTCATTGCTTCCATGAATCAAATGGTTCAGAAGCGAAAACCCACTACACCTAGAAAAATTCCCATATAGAAATGATTTTCCATAGTATTTTTGTCCTTCATGCCTTGGACACATGACGCTGTTGATAAAATATCTCTATGCATTCGATGGTATTACAGATTCATTGCAGACCTACTCACTGTTAGTACTCAAATCACAAAATATATGTTTTACATGTCATAAATTTATTCATATTGCACATGGTATATACAATAGAATTTGTTCCGATCAATGCATATAAGAATGTACCATGGTTTACATTTCTCAAAGGACCTTTGGCCCAAGTTCAATTGTGTGTGCTCATTCCTGAATCTCTCACAGTGTCAAGGAAGTGTTTTACGTGGGGTTCACGTTTAGTAGAAATTTTTCTCAGGTTTAGCACATCTCTTTGGTTAGATGAAGGTTAGCTATGATCATGCCAGAAATTTTGTACTATGTCCTTAACAACATCAATTAGTTTCATATCTTGATGAGGAAACCTGTCAACCAAATCCCAACAATCTTTTCCGCTTGGATTCTGAATATTTTCTCTTATAAGAAAGTACTTCTTAACAATTTTTCTATTTAATTTATGTGATAAGTGTGTGAAAGGATGCAATGTTGCCATGTGGACTTGGTTACAACTTATTCTGATAACACACGACGAGCTGCATAAAAATATTTAGTATGATACGTATTCCCAATCGCATTAAAAAGTTGATTGGAGATTTCTAACAGTATGATTGTTAGCCTCTGAACTTCTAACCATATTTATTCCCTGAATTCTCCTAAAAACAACTAAACAAATTGACTTTAACAAACATAGTAATAATTGACATTTACCTACATCGCCTTTGGATTCAAAATATTCCTTCATTAATTTGCTACATTTCCAATCGATAGTTTGTTTGGGAAACTTACCTTCAAGGTCTGACATAAGAATTTCATCCACATGGATACGTCTAGGAGTCCTTTTTCTCACACTAGACACTCGAGGTAGGGAAGGTGGACATGAGCTACGAATCCCAGAGCTTCTTTCTTGTGGTGCTTCATTCACATGTTGGTCCATATTGGGAGTGTAATTGACGTGGTTGTGGTCTTCTTGGAGAGATTGGAAATTAATCATTTCTCTTACATCCAAAGCTTGATACTCCATGTCTCTCAATATACCTGTGTATTCAAGATCTTCATCATGTCTCATTAATGGATTGTTGGTTGGAGACTATTTTGATGTTGGAATTTGATTTGGGTCTGTTGGATGCAACCACTTCACCTGTGGTTCAGAACTAGAGGTTTTTTTGTCATCAACTGTGTCAGTACTGGTCACAGTATCAGTGGAAATTTCGGGACCGTGTCTCACTCTGTCCATTTCCAACCTCGCCTTTTCTCTTACCTCGTTTTCCTTTTAATGGGAATATTCCTTCTAGTTTTTCTTACTTTGTTACATGAGTTTCCCATATCCAATTTTTTTAAATAAAAAATATGAGGTCTTCCCCTGCATAAGAAGCAACACATAAGGTATTAGTTGTATTATACAAGAAACATGACGCCTTCCAACATAATTAACTAAATTACAGATATTTTAGTATAGTAATTATTGGTAATGATACATACACATTCATTAAAGGTTTCTCTTTATGTTCGAACTAAATTTTCATTTCTATACTCTAATTGAGTCAAGTAAAGAGAGTCAAGTTTGTAGGTATTACAGCTATAGGATTATGACTTCCTTTGTGCTCAAAAAGTAGTGGAAGTCACAAGAAGATGAGTGAAATATTCTTCATTTCCAACATATTTGGACGAGATGACATTACACATAATATGACACATTAGTTGTGAGGGAAGACACAAGTTGGTGTTTGGATGTCTTGGGAATAAATTGAATAAAATACACTCATTAAGTTACACTAACTAAAGAGAATAAATTGACTAATTACACAATGAGAAGGTTGCAAATCGCCCTAAGGAAGGAGAAATCATTGAGGTAGAGGTATCCTTGTCAAGATCAAAGGCATGTTATGATAAATGTAGCATGAAGAGGAGAGCATGGATAAGTTGGTGAACTATTCAATATGGAACCTATCCCATGATTGCTTCAAAGGTTTTTATACAAATTGAAGAGTCTCAAGAGATAACCTCATCTATGCCATCCTTGTGGGAAATCAAAATATATTCATGTGCAAATCATTATTGGTCTACATTGCATACTTCATATTGTATAGACAATATTGACAACTTGGTGAACTATTCAATATGGACCCTCTCCCATGATTGCTTCAAAAATTTTATTTCAAATTGAAGAGTCTTAAGAGATAACTTCATCTATGCCATCATTGTGTGAAATCAAAATATCTTCATGTGCAAATCATTATTAGTTAACATTGCATACTTCATCTTGTATGAAGAATATAAGACTTGTTTAGATGTGAAGTTGGGAATTCTTCTTGTGAAATTAATTGTTGTCTATGAGAGAGATATTGTTGTAGGCATATGATAAAACATAAATCAATGAAATGATCTCAAATCTTGTGAATGAAAACAATTATTTACAAATAACCATACCTATTAAAAATGATCTCTTCTTGCAGTGAAAACTTGTAGTTTGAATGTATCCACTAACTTCCAAGACCACTAAAGATGTTTTTTAGATTCCAAGAGTGATATTTTATCCAATAGATCAAAGCGTGTCCAATTGATAATTGAGTGTGAGTCAAATTGCAAATTTCAGTAGCACAAAACGCGTGAATAGTGGTAGAAAACTTGTGAAAATTGGTAGCAAACCTAGGAAGGAATATCTCTATTTTTTTTAACTAGCAATAGGTGTGTGCACATGTTTATAGGAGCATGCATGTCTATTTAGGAGTTCTCATGCACATATAAGAGCATGTATACATTTCTACGCGTATACGGATAAACACACATGGACGCTATTCCCTAACATTTACAACATTAAATCACTAACTTTTATCCCATTTAATGACTAACGTTCTTCAACAATGTCTTTTTATTCACACATGTATGATTTTTTTTACAATATAGTCTTCACCACTACTTTATTCTTAGGCCCATGGGTTCCATTTTGAGGTCTTAGGATCCTTAGCTATGGCTAGTGGAGCGTAAGGGATGCCTTCAACACTGACCAAGGATGGGTGTCGATGTTTAACAAAGGTTTAGTGGCAACCATGGTCAATAACACATGGCCTCAAGCCCTAATATGAGAGTAGTGACATTGGTGACCATGGTCATGAAAGTAGCGACAGTGGTGACCATGGTCACGAAAGTAGGGACAGTGGTGACCATGGTCAATAACACATGGTACTTAACACCATTTTGAATAAAATATGACCTCAAACCCTTATTCAATAAAAAATAGATGCCGCACTAGTAGCCCTATAAAATTTGTATCATTACTGAAAATCATGCAATGGATTCACTCACCCTCTACATGGTCATTTGAGGTACAACATGTTCGATTGTTATGGGAAAGGATGGGTGACATGTTCTATGTGTGTGTGTGTGTGTGTGTGTGTGTGTGTGAGAGAGAGAGAGAGAGAGAGAGAGAGAGAGAGAGAGACGAGGAGGGTTAATGAGA
>LPNX010725579.1:333274-347080 GCA_001517045.1 Pseudotsuga menziesii
TACAGGGCTCAATCACCATTATAAATCGCTATAATGTGTAAGACATCATGATATTGTTGAACATTCTAATGTGTATGAGCCTTCAACAAGTCCTTGAACTATCACATGAGCCCCTTTTACGAGTTTCTTGTATGTCTTTAAATGGGATATGGGTGTCATGAGTAGGTTTTTATGAACTATAGAGACAAAATGTTTACCAAATGTTGATAAAGAGTGAAATGGAAGAGGATGAAACAAGGTTTTTTGTCATCATTCTCATTATCATCATCATCATCATTCATCATCATCATCATTGTTCATCATCGTTGTCGTCATCATCATCATCATCATCATCATCATCATCATCATAGTCATCATCCTCATCATCATCTCCATCATCATTATTATCATCATCATCATAATTGTTCACCATTATCGTCATGGTCATCATCATCATCATAATCATAGTCCTCAACATCATAATCATCATCATCATCATCATAATTGTCATCATCATAGTCATAGTCATCGTGAGCATCATCATCATCATCATCATCATCATCATTGTTCATCATCATCATCGTCATCAGCATAATCATCATCATCATCATAGTCATCATCCTCATCATCGTCATCGTCATCATTCTCATCATTCTCATCAACATCATTATCATCATCATTCAGCATCATCATCATCATGGCCATCATCATTAACATCATCATCATCATCATTGTCGTCATCATCATCATCATCATCGTCGTCGTCATCATCGTAATCATCGTCATCATCGTCATCATCACCATCACCATCATCATCATAATCATAATCATCATTGTTCTTGTCATCATCATCATCGTTGTCATCATCATCCTCATCATCATCATCTTCATCATCGTAGTTCATCATCATTGTTCATCATTATCATCATCGTCATCGTCATCATCATCATCATCATAGTCATCATCCTCATCATCATCATCATCATCATCAACATCACCATCATATCCATCATCATAGTCATCATAATCCTCATCATTGTAATCATCATCATAATCATCATCATCATCATGGTCATCATCATCATCATCATTATCATCATTCTCATCATCATAATCATCATAATCATCATCATCATCATCATAATCATTGGCATCATAGTCATAGTCATCATGATCATCATGATTGTCATCATAATCCTCATCATCATCATCATCATCATCATCATCGTCATCATCATCCTCGTCATCATCATCATCACCATCATTATTCATCATCATCGTCATCATCCTCATCATCATAATCCTCCTCCTCATCATCATCACAGTCATCATCCTCATCATGATCATTGTGATCACATCATCATCATGATTATTCATCATCATTGTCATGGTCATCATCATCATGGAATCATCATCATCATAATCACCATCGTCGCCATCATCATCATAGTCACCATCATCCTAATCATTATAATAATCATCATCATAATCAATGTCGTCATAGTCATAGTCCTCATGGTCATTATCATCATCATTCTTTTCTTCGTCGTCATCACCATCATCATCATCAGCAGCAACAACATCATCATCATCATCATCATTGTTCATCATCATCGTCATTGTCATTGTCATCCTCCTCCTCCTCCTCCTCATCATCATCATTGTTCATCATCATCGTCATCATCATCATTGTCATGGTCATCATCGTCATGGTCATCATCATCATCGTCGTCGTCGTCATCATTCTCATTGTCATTGTCATGGTCATTGTCATGGTCACGGTCATCATCATCGTCGTCGTCATCATCATCATCATCATCATCATTATAGTCATCATCATCATGATCATCATCCTCATCATCATCATCGTCCTCATCCTCATCATAATTGTTCATCATCCTCATCATCATCCTCATCGATATAATTGTTCACCATCATCGTCATCATCATCATCAACAACATCATCATCATTGTCGTCGTCGTCATCATCATCGTCATCATCATCATCATCATTGTTCATCATGATTGTCATCATCATTATCACCATCATCGTCATCGTCGTTGTCATCATCATCATCATCATTGTCATTGTCACCATCATCATCATCCTCATCATCATCATCATCGTCATCATCATCACCATAATCATCATCAACATTATGGTGATCATCATCATCATCATCATCATCATCATAGTCATCATCATCATCATCATCCTCATCCTCATAATCATCATCATTGTCATCATCATCATCGTCAACATCATTTCTCCTCATCATTGTCATCATCATCACCATAATAATAATCATCATCATCATCATCGTGGTCATCATCAGCATCATCATCATCATGGTCATCATCAACACCCTCATCCTCATCATCATCATCATCACCATCGTCGTCATCATCATCAACATAATTTTCCATCATCATCATCAACATCATCACCATTGTTCATCATCATCATCATCATTGTCTTAATTTCAAGTAGATTGACGTGTTTTGTGTGTGTGTGTGTGTGAGTGACAAAGAGAGAGAGAGGTAGGGTGATGTAGTATTTGTATGTGTGTGTGTGTGTGTGAGAGAGAGAGAGAGAGAGAGAGAGAGAGAGAGAGAATTAGAGAGAGAAAATGTGTGTGAGTGAGAGAGAGACTGTGTGTGAGAGATGGACATACTACAGTGATATATGGGGAGAGAGAGAAAGCGAGAGATAGGGAAGGAGGGTTAGGGAGAGACACGGAGAAAGGGGAAGAGGGTTAGGAAAATAGGCGAGGAGAAGGATTACAATTAGGGAGATCAGGGGTTGAGATGCTTGAAAATGAAATCAAAGCAAAGCTTCAAATACTAAATAGATGCACGCACGTTTAATGCGTATGCACTCAGAATCATGATCACGCTTTTAGTGTGTACGCTTTAATTTTTTAAACTACGCACATGCGTGTTTGTCGCACGTACATGGTGCTTTAAATTTTGAATTTTGGCGGGGTTGTGGATGACTTGGCTGCTTTTATTTTAGGTTCGAGTTTCCAAACCAAGTGGTTTGGATTGTCTTATGGTAGAAAACATGTTTTGTACCACTTCTCCTATTTCGTGCATGATTTTGCATATGCCATGCCTGTCCAATACTAATGAAAATTCACACATTTATGTAAATCTGTCTGTTGATTCTGAACATGTAATTTTTATTTAAACCTATTTTCTTTTTCTTTTTTTTATTTAATTTTAAATGGAGTGACGTCAATCTAACACAAAAAGTTAGGATATTTGCTTCGGCTATAACTTTTGATTCGTTCATCTGTTTAGAAAATGAAAAAGAACCCGCACAAGAAGACATAAAGACCTACATCCTAAAAAAAAATATTGTTCATTGACTATGTTAAGACCAAGATGTCGTGGACCAATGCTCCACCTTGTCATTTTAGGGCGTCACTAACTTCCTTAGTTTAGAAAAAAATATAACATAAATAAATACGGAAAAATAGCGATGGACTAAACACACCTGTTATCTACAACTCTACATAATTTCTTTCACAAAATTACACCATTCACATACCAAATGCATGGACCAATGCAAACATATTCATTATTTTTTGGGAAAAAAATAACATACCAACCTTAGAAGAACCTATTTTTTGGGGATTTATACTTTGTTTCAATAAATAAAAGTTATATATTCTGGAAGGTAATATGATTGTCTACATTTCATATTCTTAAGCCATATTCCAAAAAGTTGTGTAGGTACCTCTAATATTGTTTTTTGACGTTCAGATTTCTCTTTTTCCAAAAGTCCATTGCAACAAATGCGTCATAAGTCACCAACATTATCTTGCACCATCCCAGCTGCCGAACAAATAGAAAAGTAGATTCTGCCATCCATATCACCGAGAGTGGTTTTAGATACAGCATCATTTTCATAATTCGGCTCACACTAAATATGGTTGAAAGAAAAACTATTGACAATATTGATAAATTTGTCAATATGCTCTTAAGATTATTGATTTTGTGTAAGTATATAAAGACCCTATCCCAGAATTTATCCTACACCCACAAAAGCACAAATATCTAACTGTTTAGCTAAAACATCAACCTACACATTCAACTAAACTAACTAACTCACTGGAAAATAGGATTTTGTTAACCCCTGAAATTTAAGCAAACTATGAAATAAATACAATGAATACGTACTCTCTATTTCCAAACAATACAAATTTCACCAGCCAAACTGACCTGCACATTAGAAGCATCTGGAAATTCGATGACCTACACCTTAGAAATATCGGGAGAGTCGACCAAGGAGGTGGGACTCAAACTGCATGGTATTATCAACAAAGTGGAATCAGGTTGGCATATGCGGCGAATTCATGTTTTCATATTGGGTGGTATTCAGTTGTGAAATAGATCCCCCAGTCCTTGCACATAAGCTTTCAACCAAACTTCCTTTAAAACCACCATTTGTCATACTGATTGTTTCAAGCTTAGAGATGTTTCCAGACCCATCACAACTTTAAACCAAACTACCTCTAAAACAACCACTTGTCTTACTGACTAGTTCAAGAGAGATGCTTCCAGGCCCATCACAACTTTGAACCAAACTACCTCCGAAACCACCATTTTTTATACCGATTGGTTAAAGAGAGATGTTTCGAGGCCCAGTGATGGTCCATGCCACACCGTATAAAGGCTTTGCAAAATTAGATGCATTGTTAGTATCATTCCAAACATGGCCCCCTTGATAACTAAATAAGGCTGAACTCCATTATCGTGTTTGTGTATTATATCCATAGTTAGCCATCACTGAAGATATAGTGTGTTTATTATATCCATAGTTATCCATCACTGAAGATATAGCACTAGCAACACAGCAAACATAAAATGGATTGGGAACTGAAGATAGTAGTAGAAACACAACCAAAAGATAGTAGTAGCAACACAACAAAGGAGATTTTTAATTAATCTATGATTTGGGTTGGAGAGGTGTAGTGGGAATTTGCTATTTTTTCTTTTGTAAAATCTGAATTTAATTATTTTTTAATGGAAAAAACAAATTCAGAGTTTAATTGTTTTAACCAAGAATTTATATATTTTTTATCCCCTCCAAAAAATCAAAATTTTCCATTTGAAATCTTCTTATATTTGGACAGCCCACAAGAAAACATTAAATGAATTGATCCATTTTGGATAAATTATTTATGCTACCCACTAAACAAATAACTCAAGATTAAGGTTGTCTTTTTTAATAGTAATAATTAATGGTTAATTAAATTTTTAGCTGGATGGATGGAGGTTAATTAATGAGTTTATTATTTAAAAATTTGAATGAGGTGGAGATGGAGGTAGAAGTGTATCTCATGATTAACCTTGTTTTTTCAATAATAATAATTAATGGTTAATTAAATTTTTAGTTGGATAGATGAAATTTGATTAATAAACTTCTAATTTAAAACATTGAATGAGTTAAGATGGAGGTGGAGATGAATAATAAGCATTCTCACAATCATGATGTTATGTGGTTTTAATTATTGTTGTGATTGCAATAAAAAGTAGTAATGTTTATATGTTATAATTTGGGTTTGTTTAGGTTTATATGTTTTTATCAATTTTGTTTAAAATTTGATTAAAATTTTAGAAAAGCTTATTAATCAAGCCTTGGTCCAATGACAAAATTTAGACTGTTAGTTAGATTTATTCATTTAAAAATGTAATTGAATAATAAAAAATTGTAAATTATAATAAATTATCAAGTTCTAATAATATTAATGGAGAAAAATCCAAATCATATAAAGTTTAGAATAAAATGGTTACATATAAAAAATAATAATACACTTTCTCATCTATTATAAGGTTTGTGAAAATTGATTAGCTTTAGTGTTTGTCAATTAATTGGTTGATGGAAAGTGTGTACATTTCCATGTATTCTTTGTTATCTTTGGATATATTGCAAAGATTAGTATGGCATCTTGGGAGATAAGATAGATTTTGGGTTTCATATGTTGTGTATATAAAATTAAGTATAAGTGGAATTTTCACTAACTAATGATTAATGAGCATGCTCACTAAATTGGGGAACCTTTTAGGTGTAGCCCACCCCAACTTCTACAATACCTTTTCATGTTATGAAAAAGAAGACGATGTGCCTTCTGAACGTGTCTATGTAGATACCATGGAAGACATAGAACACATAACATACTCTATGTTGCATATTTCCTAGCACAAGATTTGCACATAACACATACTCGATATGTTCACATCGTGTATGCAATGTGCACACATTGAGATGAATGATAAATCCATTTTCTTCATTGGTATTGATTTAAATTCAATTTCAACGGTATTGAATTAAATGGTTTTGTGTTAATATATGTGTTATAGTAAACTACAACAAATAATTTTTAGGATAATATTGACTTGTATAAATCTAAATCCCTACTTGTATGCTTTGAAAATGAAGGATTGTGATAGGGTTATAAATCATCTTAATTCTTGCAATGAATTTCTTAATAAACACAAGGTCATTGTGATGAAGTACTAGAACAATGTGTAATGCATATCCCTACTCTATATTTTTCAAGGTTTTTGGAAGAATACGAAAGTTTCCATTAGTAGTGCTACAAAGGTAGAGAATATATGGTTGATGAAATTTTTAGGTTGGTCATAGCTGAAGGAGACAAGGAAAAGAACCTCTTAAATAAACAATGATTCATAAATGTTTGTGACTAGCAAACACTCTATTAAAGAATGAAATGGTGAAATTTATAATGAGAGGAAATATACATTTAAATTAATATATGTCCATAAATATAGAAAGCGGCATGAGTTTATTTATCTAAGTAAGAATATTGTCCATGGAATTGATTACCTAAAGGAATCCTTTGAGTTAATTTGTGAGGCATGTGTACTTAGAAAGAAAAAGAAGGTTCATGTTTCTTTGAGTAATAATTATGATCAATATTTGCTTGAGTTGTTGCACTCTTATAATCAAGGGCCTATGGGTGTATTATCCATTGGTGGGACTCATTTTTTTTATCACTTTAATTGATGACTTTTCACTAAATTCATGAGCTTACCTCATGAGAAATAAAATCTATGCACTTGAAATTAGTAAGATCTGTATTTCCTTGGTTGAAAGGAAAAGTAAGAAAAAGGAAAATGTTTTAAGAAGTGACACTAGTGATGAGTATGGTTCTAATAAGATAGTGTTTTTTTGCAAATTTTGGAGTTTTACAAGGTAGACCGAAAGTGGAATTTTGATTTATGCTATACCCTCCAAAATCTAAGTCAATGGATCCAACCAAGTCAAGATTGGAATCTGCAACACAGTGAATTCCAAAATGTATCATACCCTACACATACTATAGGATCCTTTTGGATTCCTTCCAATGAAGCTCATGGGATTTATGCATGTAACTTGATACAACATTCATGGCATAATAAATTTCAAGCATAGAATGTGTTAGATACATAATACTTTCAATCAATTGCCGATGAAGTGTAGAATTCACCAACGGTGTAGAATCACCATCGTCATGACTGATTCTTAAGAGGAATGAGAATGATGCATATTTACATTCTACCATATTGAACTTATTTAGAAGGTCCAAAGAATATTTTAATTTATATATCATGATCCCATCGAAATTATGAGTGATTTAGAGACCAAGAAATTACTTCACCTGGCCTAAATCACTCATATCAAATGCTTGGTGTAAAGTGGTTTTTATTGTGCCAAACGAAGCAAGATTGATTCCTATAATAAATATGTCATGAACATAAAGTACAATGATCATTAAATTACCTTCATTTTTCTATATATAACATTCGTATCTGATTTTCATCTTGCAAAGTCTCACGACAGAAGAAATGAATCCATATTTGCATACAATGCTCTTGGGGACTATTTTAAACCATACAAAGATTTCATTAATATGAAAACATGTGTCAGATACAATGTGTAACCTTTTTGATGCTTCACGTATATATATTCCTACATATCTACATGAATAAAATCACTCTTCACATCCATGTGGTGCACCTCCCAATGCTTGGATGCAGAAATTGCCAAAACTAGCTAAATTGTGTCCATTTTTGCAACCCATGCTGTGTAGTCCACACCTTGAACTTGTGAGAAATATTTTTCCAAAAAACTTGATTTTTGTTTTCAGTGTAAACCATCAGCAACAACCTTGGTTTGGTATACCATTTTCATTGAACCAGTTTCCTCTCAGGTGGGAGAGGAACTAACTCCCTTGTTGCATTTTTCTGAAGAAAAATGTACTCTTCGCCCATAGCAGTTTTCCATATTGGATTCTGGTGGGAGCGGTAGTAGTATTTTGCATCTAAAATGATCATCATTCATCAATTTTTTGACAACAATGTATCATAATATGAAATATCCATACCCTCTCTTTGAAATTATGCTTACATTCTTCTTGGATCGATAGGATTTCCAATGTTGGAACCAACATATGTGAGAGTCTTTTCTACCCACTTTGGAAATTGAGGACGTTCATTTGGATATGAATCCAAAATTGATTCTTCATGTTAATTAATATAAAAATTAATATCATATATATCAGGACATAAAATTTCAGTATCATCTCTTGAATCTTCTTCCAGAAGAGGAAACAATTTGGCACTTTCTTCCTCCACTAGCTGTAGATCATAAAGCGATTATTCAAATCAGACATGTCTCTCGATGAATATTATTTCAGATATGATCACCATGAGATTTTAAACTTTGTATTATTCATAATATCCAATGAGAATGCACTCAATTCTTTGTCGTTCAAAATATTTTCTCTTATCAATCATAATTCTAGCCCATGTAGTGGACCCGAAAACCCAAAGATGAGACACATTAGGCTTATCACATGTGTGGGATTGGAAAGGAGTTTTAAATTTTATGGATGAGTGTGAGACCCTATTCTGAATGTATTCAGAAACATTAATTTCCTTATCCCAAATATTTTTATCCAAACCTTTCGACTCAAGCATGAATGTACTGATCTCTTTCAATGCCCAGTTTTTCCTCTATGCTACACCATTCTACTGAGGTGTGAAGGGGACTGTGTGTTGGATTTGAATTCCATTGTCTGCAAAAATATTAAGTAGATATAATTTGATATATTCTACACCATTATAATATCTAATATATTTTATCTTGCACTGATAGCTAGTCTCAATAGAAGCCTTGAAAATATTGAACTTTTCAAAGACTTCCTATTTGTTCTTAAGAAAGTAGACCCACGTGAACCTGCAAAAGTCATCAATGACTGTGAGAACATACCTCAATCAATTCATGGAGGTATTTGGTAATGTACCACTGATATCACTGTGAATCATCCCCAAAATACAACAATCTCTTTTAGTTTTCCTCGATTAAACTTGTGTTAGGATGATTTCCAATGATGCAACCTGTGTAGAACCCTTTTGAGGATTTGATGTTCAGAAGGTATTTAACCATGGAATTGTTTTTTAGCATACACAAATAATTATTATTAAGGTTTCCAAACCTCTCATTCCATATCTGTATAACCTCATTTCCATGATTCAGAAGGGAACTTGGATTTGAATATGGCACAAAGTTGGAAAACTCATATGTTTTTGCAGCATGATTTTCCTTTCCTACTGCAATGATATTTGTAGTGGTTATTTCATAAATTTAAACATAATTAGGGTTGAATACAACCTTCTTTGGAAAACTAGTATGTGTCATTTAATACACAAAAATCATATTCGAAGCTAGAGAAGGGACATACATAACATTTTGAAATTTTTTATGTTCTAAGTGAATTGTACCTTTTCCTTTTGATGAAATTTGTGAATCATCTCCCATGTGGATGAACATGCAATTTTCAGACTCCAATGATGATAAATATTCTTTTCTTACAACCATATGATTCGAATCTCTTGAATCTATGAGAAGATATTTTGAATTCAAAACACTTACCATGAGTGCATGACCTCTTTCTGGATGATCATTCCAATCTCCATTGTACTAATTCCTCTCTCCATCTATAAGAGTGATATTGCTCTTCTACAAAAGAAGGGACATCTTAGCAATAGTATCCTTCATGTATGAGCTTTCAGAATGAAATCCCTTGCCACAGTCAGAACACTGTGTCTTCTCCTTTCCCCTTAGGCTTGTCTTTCTTTGAGCCTGAGGGCTCATCTGACTACTTGGTATTATCCTTCTACATAGGATGATCAAACTTGGCATTCTCCTTCTGCTTTGGATTTCCTTTATCATTTTTAGCCTTGCGTCCTCCAACAAATAGGGCTTGATCTTTGGAGGATATCATGGACCCTATCTGGACAAGATTGGCATCATTGGTTAAGGACTTAATGAATACATTCAAGGATGGAATCTTCCAATTTGGAATGGTGTGTCTTCCTATATGGAAGAAAGAGACAAACACTAATTAATATTCTCCTAGTTTTGAATTATTTAAAGGATAAACTGATCATCCTTCATCTCTTCACCACATTGCTTCAACTGAAGCACCAAATGCTTGAAATTGGTGAAAAAATCATTGATGGTTTCAAAATTTATAGGATTGAGGGAAATCAATTGATTCTCTAACTGACAAACCCTCATTTCATCTTTCTTGTTGAATATCTTGGAAAGTTCTTCCCACACTTCTTTGGGAGTCTCAATCCATGGACATGGAAGAGAAGATCATTTGAAATACTGATACATAGGAAAACATATGTTTCATCAAGCTTATTCATGTACTTGGACTTCTCTATAGTTGTAATAGGGTCTAGTTTTGTGGCCATAGTGACACTATAGATTCCCTTGGAGCACAATATGATATTTGTATCTTCCTTGCATTGATGATAATTGGAGAAACTAATAATATTGTGAGAAGAAGAGTTCATGTTTTAATTGTAGTGAATGCAATAAGAGGCTTTGATATACCTATAGTCACAAACAAACAAGCACTTTTAGGTCCAACAACCTGCACTTTTGAAGTTACTTCACACCTCGCTTAGTTAATCAATAAGTATTGATCAACTAGAAGCAAGATTATGCATGATTTATGTGGAAAACATTCCTCTTATGGTGTGGTATTGGAATAATTTTGAGCAATTTTTCTCAATCTTCATCAAAGATCCATCAAAAAATATGTAGGAGAGTTTCCTTGTCATGTTATGACTTTGATACCATATAACTGAAACTGATGAGATTCCAATGATGTAAGGACATGTTTGAGTTAAAATACTTAGGATAAGTGGTAAATTAGACTATTAATCCCAACTAAATGATGCGTGGTTGGAAAATGACTCTAACAGATAAGTCATCTGTCAAAACACAACAAGGTATGCCACTACCAATAATAAATTTTATTGTAGAGAGGAATGATGGATGTTTTATTATGGTAAGTTTGCTCATTTTGCTAAATATTTTTTCAGGAGGAAGTTTGATGAATCTAAACATAATAATCACTCTGAAAATTTAATGATACATTAAGTAATTTCAAAGACCATAAATTATTTGTGTTTGATGTTCCCTTATCTACTAAAATTGATGATATAAATGATTTGTTCATTGAATCTGGTGGTTCAATTAACATTTCATGTAATTAAGACTCGTTTGATACATACATATTCTGAAAACAATATTAATGCAGCTAATATGTATACAAGAGATGATATATTAGATAAAATAAAAGCGATGATATATTAGATAAAATAAAAGCTCATACTCGTGAAGAACAAAGTCATAATGTAACGTATATGCAAGGAATAAATAAGAATTTAATTTCAATTTCCACCATCGTAGCTGAAAATTTAAAAGTTGAATTTATTAAGTCACAATGTTTTGTGAGCGATATACATTATCAATACAGGGTTGCAACAACATGAATTATATTTGAAAAACTGTATAACCTTGATGTAACCAGAAAGGGACATCAAATGTTGGCATTGATATCCATGTCACTATAAGAATTATGCCATAAAAGGTATGGACACATTAATCATAATCATTTTGTCTTACTTCATAAGAATTATATGATAAAAGGAATTTCAATTCTTAAGTATGAACATGCTAAATGTGAAGGATGCGAATTAGGTAAATAACATAAGGAAAAATTTCCTAGAGATACATAGCATAGAAACTGAGAAATTATTGAGTTAATATGTATACACACGTGTTTGGTCCTATGCAAACAAGGTCTTTTGGTGGAGTATATCATTTACTACCACATATACCTAGGTTTATTTTATGAGGCATAAAAGTGTTTTTTTAGCATTTTAAATAATTTCATGTAAAAACAAACAGGGACGTACATTAAGTTTCCATGCTTAGATCAAGGGGTGGAATTCAAATCAGGAGCATTCATCAATTATTGCAAAAATAATGGGATTCAAGAACTCTTGAAAGTGCCACATACTCCACATCAAAATGGAGTTGCTGATAGGAAAATTAGAACCTTGGTTGGTGAGTTAAAAGGTAAGAATATATTACTAATTTGTTTTGGGCTGAAGCAATAATCTCTTACTCATATCATAAAAATAGATGTTGTAAAAAAATATATATATATATATAAAACGCATTTTGAAGAATTGTATCAATTTAAAGTAGAATTTAGTTGCTTGAGAAGTTTTGGGTGCAAGAAATTTTCCCTTACTCCCAAATAAGATAGAAGGAATCCTGACTCCAAGGAAATCAAATGCATCTTTATTGGTTATTACACATATCATAAAGCTTATAAATTGTTTGATACTCCTAGTCATAAGGTTTTTTAAAACATTGAGATATTGTTTCATGTAAATGCAAATGAAGTTCAAAATAGGTAGTCATCATGTATGGCATCTTCTCGATGTTATTGATGAAAGTGTCAAAGGAGAAGAAAAATATGTTGAACATGTCGAGTATAACCATGATGAATCTCCAAGCAGTATGGACACTAAGAGTAGTTGTAGTTTTCCAATAAGTGGGGAAGATTCTCCAACAAGGAGATTACAGTCATTGTAGCAACAAGGAGGTCAACATGACAAACTCAGCCACCTAAAAGGTATAAATATTACATATCAATGATTTGTGATGTAAAGAAAAAATTGAATGAGATAAAGATTAGAATGTTTGGATGGATGTTATGAACGAAGAATATGAATCCATAATAATAGATGCCACATGGAAATTAAATGATCTACCTAACGATATTTCCCTATTGGTTTAAAGTGGTTGTACAAGTTAAATTTTAATGTTGATGGTCGCATAGATAAATATAATGAAAGATTAGATACAAAATTTTATTCACATAAATAAAAAATACATTATGAGGATACTTTTGCACTTGTAAAAAAAATTAACACAATTAGAATTACGATTACCTTGCCACTAAATATGATTAGATGCTACATGAGTTAGATATGAAATCAGGTTTTATGAATGGGGAATTAAAGGAAGATATTTCTCTTATTCAACTAGAGGGATTTGTAAAGTAGGGACATGAGCATCTTGTTTGCAAGTTGAGGAAAGATTTGTATGGACATAAACATAAACCTACCTCTTGGTATCTTAAAATTGATAAAGTATTATTTCATGAAAGTTTCATTAAGTGTAAGGGTGAATCCACGGACCTGGGTAACACTTTTTGGCAAGCGCATTTCGGCAAAAACAGAAAAACGCACCTCGGTCGAGGGCTTGTTAAGCCCTCGACCAAGGTCTTAATATCTCGACCGAGGTTTTATCAATCCCTCGACTGAGGTATTGCGAGATTTACAAACCCTCGGTCGAGGTATTTAAATACCTTGACCGAGGTATTTAGATACCTCGGTCGAGGTTCATACCTCGGTCGAGGGCTTAAAAAAACAGACTTA
>LPNX010725579.1:347447-371775 GCA_001517045.1 Pseudotsuga menziesii
CGTAAAGGAGATCCAAATATGTATATAAGAAGGATGAAATCGGTCATATTGCTTTTGATTTATTTATTTGTTGATGATCTCATTATAACAAGAAGTCCTAGCGTGATTGAAGATATCACGAAGAAGGTGTCACAGGAATTTGAAATGAAAGGTCTTGAGAAGTTACACTATTTCTTAGGCTTTGAAGTATGGAGGGACAATGGTAAGAATGTATACAAAGGAATTACTTATAAGGTTTAATAGGAATGAATGTAAGGAAATGTCTACTCAATTGGAACAAAATGTCAAACTGAAGAGTAATTATGATAGAAAGGAGGTGAGTGATACTTTGTGTAATCATTTGTTGACAACCAATCCCTACATTGCATATGCATTCTTTTATGGCTCATCCTCATCATTGGAATGTCACAAAGAGTGTCCTTTAATATTTGAAAGGAAGTATTGATTATGGTATTAAATATACTAATGGCTTTCAATGCTAAGTTGAGAGGTCATTTTGATTGTGATTGGGATATAAATCTAAATGATAGAAGATCAATCTCTAGATATGTGTTAAGTATAGGTTCTCGAGCTATGTCATGGAGCAGTAGGAAGCATCCAACCTTTATGTCATCATGTGAAGATATGTAGACGGTGTTATGAAGTGATACTTATGAAGAGGTATGGCTAAGGAGGATAATTAAATTTCCATCAAATTAGAAAACACACTAATATATGAAGGAAGATTAGAACTTTGTAATGGATAAGATTTAATTGACTTGTAATGTTGTAATATAGTTGATAATGTCCCACACATATTTACTAAGTTGTTCAAAAGGTCAAATTTGAATTTTGTAAAACAAGTTAGGTGTTGTAGAAAATTCAGTTGTACATCAAAGGAGTGTGTTAGGAATAATATATAAACTAATATTTAGCAAATTGTTGTTAACAAATGATTTGGAATGTGATTTCATTCTCCTAAGTTTATCCTTATATCCTGTTTGTTAGCAATCATTTTGTGCTCAAGGTTTCCTATAAGATTTTCACATAATGCAAGTGTGTTTTGTGTGTAAGACAAATGGTCTCATTATAAATTTGCGAGTATTGTTTTTTTATCGGCTTCTATGTTTGAAACTATCTACCAAATAGACATTACCATCTCTTGCATAGTGAATTATAAAAAAACTTGTTTGCACGATATTTCCTAACATAATGAAAACATCTAATGAAGATGCACTCTAGTACCATAATATAAACCTAAACAAAAACAATGAACAACTATAAAAAAAAACTTTCTTCAAAATAAATAAATTTTGAATAGCAACACATTATTCCCGATAAAAATTCAGCAAAGTATTAAATAATCTAATGTTCGATGAACTAAAAAAACTAAGGTTGGGAAAATGTTATGTAGGATGATTATGATATATCTTATGATCCCTACAAAAAAATTGACTTTTAGGCGTGGTTTCCTTCCGCCTCCAAAAGTCATTTTTGGGGGCGGTTGTCTTCCGCCTCCAAAAGTAACTTTTGGGGGCGGTTTTGGCTTTGGAGGAGGTCTTTACCAATCCTCATTTCGGATTTGGAAACAAGGGAGATACGGCTCTGAAATGCCATAAATCCGTATTAGAATGGTACAGATACATTTTAGGATGATGTGATACATTTCAGTGCCAAAGTAATTTGTTTCATCTTAATTTTGATAAGTTTGAGTAAAATAGTGATACGTATCTCAAAGAGGGGGTCACGGTTTAGGTGAATTTTAATTTTTAAAATGGATTAGTAATTTTTTTAAACATGTAATTTGAAGCCTCCTATTGGGACTAGGGAAAGCACACTGGAAATAAGTGCAACCGAAGAAGCGTGCAAGAATAAGTCCGTAGTGCAAGCACAGAGAAGGAAATCTGCGTAGACTAAGGAAATCTGCACGGACAAAGGAAATGATGGATGAGGAAAGCTGCATAGAAGAAGGAATAGGTGCAAAAGAGGTCACCTACGGGGAAAAGGGAAACTACAAGGAAGGAAGACACTGCAGGGTAAAGTAGTAGCACAAGTGCAAAGTAATGGTCGAAAGCAATAGGACGATCGTGGGTGTTGAAGTCGGCTTAAGTCGGAGGATGCCACATGAGTGAACACATGTTGTAAGTAAGGTCGTTAGTGTCTCGTGTCAAGTCATAATTTCCATAGCTATAGCATGATAGGCGGCTGATGGTGACAGTTAATAGACTTCCTGTATGCAGTCAACCCTGCATGGTCATGTAAAATAGTATAAATAGGAGGGATTCAATAGCTAGAAGGTTCCCTTTTAGATTGGTTGTTAGCTTACTCTGGGATGGCTATTCAATCACTGTTATTTGATTTAAGTGGATTAATAGAGGAAATATCTATGAGAGAGCCGAGGGAAGCTGGGCAATATGAATGGTAGAGTACTAAAAAGTCTGCAGGATGTAGTCAGAGGTAGTGCAGTAGAATAGAAGCTTTGCTAGAGAGGTGCAAATTCTAGAGAGGTCAGTCCAGGATATGTGCAGATCAATAGATGGTAGCAGTATATTAGGAGAAATGAGATAGAGATCATGATAGAAAAAGAGATTCTAAGTAGAAAGCTAGATATAAAAAAGTCTCCAGTCGAATGCAAGCTGAACGCAACATATATTTCTCATGAGAGATGAAGAGTGCTTTGTGGTTTTTCCCATATGGGTTTCCACGCAAATTCTTCTGTGTGTTGATGATTGCTTATGTATGTTTTTTCATGTTTATGTTCATGCTTATGTTTGCGATGTGAATCCTGTTGTGATTGAATGAATGTCACACTATCAATAGAAGTCTGAATGCATGACCTAGGTTATTATGCACAACATTTGAATATTAGTTTATGTTTATGGCACAATCATTGTTGCACATATGTTATATTGTTCCTGTCTATTAGCCTGCCTTTATATTCAGTATGCTTCAAGTACTAAGGCTGAATTTGTGTTGTGCCATTAGTAGTTAATGAAATATATGTGCGGTGAGTGCTATAGTTCAATTAAAATGACTCCATCATTGCAACTTGGTCAAGCTCCTTGGTCGCACACCAAGGGACTATAATCCATCGACAATCGCAAAAACATGGTTTTAGCGGTTACCCATCGAAGAGATATCTGGAGTGAGATTGTTCCTTCTTTGCGGGCATTTCCAATGGAGTTTTCTCTGTCGAGACGGTATCTCGGATGTTTGTTGGGTTGACGGGCTACGTAGAACCTGGGCCATGCGAGTTAGGAAAAGTAGCCAAAAAAATGTTTAGAGGAAAGTGTCCATAGCTTGGACACATTAAGTTTGGATTTTTCTAAGCTGACCTTGCCACAAATGTATTCCATTCATCATGTCGCAGCCACAGAGGCGAGAATATGAGAAAATGCAGTTGCATCTTAGGCAGCCAAGGAAGTTAGGAAAGCACAGAAGTGCAAGCAGGTAATCAAGCGGTAGCAGGAAGACTTGGAAACACAAGCGAAGAAGCAGAATTCACTAGAGGAATCCATAAAGGTATCAGTCGCAGAGCTGTCGGAGGATGAGGAAGAAGAGGAGGAAGAATCTATCCACAAGTTGAGGCGATTATCTAAACTAGCCACAGATATGAAGAAGCAAGTTCAGGAGAGAAATACCAACCAGTAGTCGAGCACGCTCCCTGAAGTTGTGTAGCAAAGGAAACAATCAAAACATTAAACTGTTAGCTGGTTTAGGGAAGGCGAAGAGGTCTACACAGAGGCCATGGAAGCAATTTCCATAGTATGGGAGCAACTCATCGAGGATGAGACTGTGGAGAAGCTTGCTGAGTAGGCACAATAAGAAGAACAACAGGTATTGGTTGTAAAGTCATAAATTAAGAAGATTCCAATAAAAGAAAAGATTTCCAAAGGTGCTGAGCTCAAGAATCTTGAGGAGTAGGTATGAACCCTATGCGAGAAGGAAAGCAAGCACAACCAAGAGATGACTAAGAAACAAGATGAAGCTAAAAGGGTGACAGAGATGATTCATCCTGTCCAGTAGAGGATCCACGAGTTGACACAGGAAGTGGCCAATGCATCATTAGAACACCCTAGCTTCGACCAAGTGTAGGTGTTAGAGGAGTAGGAAGAATAAGTGCATCAGGAAATAGAAAGGATTACTCCCATTTTTGGCCAATTCCACTAGAAGCTTGGTAGCGCAGACCAATCTGCGCCAGAAGATGCCCCAAAATATGTCTAGGAAGAGGAAAAGGAAGAAGACAAGAAGAGTCCAGGCATGGATACAGTGACGGCTAGGAATGGATAAAGCGACGCTTCGTTCCTATTACATCGGATTTTACACCAAAAAGTAATAAACATGGAAAACCTCCGTGGAAAAATACGTGCTTTTGTACTAGTGAGGAAACTAAAGAGGAGAAGGAATCTGGAGAAAAGAAGGCAGCTGAAGAGGATAAGGGAACTGGAGAAGAAGAGGAGAAGGAAACTAAAGAGAAGCCTCTCGAAATAGACTGTTCAGATGAGGCCGAAGAAGAAATTGTATAAATCCAAGTTTCATCATCTAAAATTTTTCTAAGTATGGGATAAGGCCGTGGTGCACGAAACACGTCCCAAAAAAAAAAAGCAACAAGTGACAAAATGTGATGGAGAGGAAGCAAAAGGATGATGCATGAAAAAAAAATTGCAAAGAAAAATCCGTGCAGGTTGTGCCACATACTACGTCCATTGCTTCGTGGCTCGGGATGAGCCACATGTGAGTGTTGTAGGCCTATTGGGCCTGGAGAAAGCATGCAAGAAATAAGTGCAAGTGAAGAAGCACGCAAGAATCAATCTACAGTGCAAGCATAAGAAAGGAAATCTGTGTGGACTAACGAAATCTACATGAAAAAAGGAAATGATGGATGAGGAAAGCTGCGCAGAAGAAGGTATAGGTAGAAAATAGGTCACCTATGGGGAAAAGGGAAACTACACAAAAGGAAGACACTGCAAGGTAAAGCAGTAGCACAAGTGTAGAATAATAGCCGAAAGCGACAGGACAATCATGGGTGCAGAAGTCGGCTTAAGTTGGAGGATGCCACACAAGTGAACGCATGTTGTAAGTGAGGTCATTAGTGCCTTGTGTCAATTCATGATCACCATAGTTGTAGCATGAGAGGTAGTTGATGGTGATATTTAAAAAACTTCTTGTATGCAGTTGACCCTACATGGTCATGTACAATAGTATAAATCGGAGGGATTCAATAGCTAGAAGGTTGCTTTTTATATTGGTAGTTGTTGTTCGCTTACTCTGTGATGGTTAGTTGATCATTGTTATTTGCTTTAAGTGGGTTATTAGAAAAAATATCTCTGAGAGAGCCAAGGGAAGCTATGAAATATAAGTGGTAGAGTAGTCGAAAGTCTCCGAGATGAAATTAGAGGTAGTGCAGTAGAAGAGAAGCTCTACTAGAGAGGTGTAGATGCTAGAGAGGTCGATCCAGGCTATGTGCAGATCAGTAGATGGTAGTAGTAGATTAAGAGAAATAAGACAGAGAGCATGAGAGAAAAAAAGAGTCTAAGAAGAAAGCTGTATCTAAGACAGTCTGCAGTCGAATGTAGGCTTAAGGCTCCATATATTTCTCATTCCAGATGAAGAGCACCTTGTGGTTTTTCCAAGATGGGTTTCCATGTGAATTCTTCTGTGTGTTGATGATTGCCTATATATGTTGTTCATGTTTATGTTCATGCGTATGTTTTCGATGCGAGTTATGTTGTGATTGAATGAATGCCACATTATAAATAGAAGTTCAAATTCATGAATAGGTTATTATGTACAACATTTGAATATTAGTTTATGTTTACGATGCAATCATTGTTGCTCGTATGTTATATTGCGCCTGTCTATTAGCTTTCCTTTATATTCAGTTATGTTTCAAGTACTAAGGCCAAATATTTGTCGTGCCATTAGTAGTTAATGAAAGATATGCATGATGAGCACTATAGCTCAATGGAAATGACACTATCCTCATGAGTTGGTCAAGAGCCTTGGTTGCGTGCCAAGGGACTATAATCCCTCAACAATTGTGGAAACATGGTTCTAGCAGTTACCCATTGAAGACATATCTCTTGTGAGACTGCGTCTTCTTTGCGGGCATTGCCGATGGGGTTTTCTCTATCAGGTTATTTTCTCAAGTGTTTGTTGGGTTGACAGGCTATGCAGAACCTGGGTCGGATGAGTTAGGAAAACATGCCAACAAATGGTTCAGAGGAAAGTGTCCATAGCTTGGACAAATTAACTTTGGATTTCTTTAATCTGACCTTGCCTCAAATGTATTCCATTCACCATGATGCAGCCACATAGGTGAGAATCTAAGAAAATGTGGTTGCATATAAGGAAGCCAAGGAAGCTAGGAAAGCACAGAAGCACAAGTAGGTCATCAAGCAGTAGCAGGAAGACCTAGTAGCACAAGCGCAGAAGCAGGATTCATTGGAAGAAGCCATAAGGGCGACAGTCGCAGAGCTATCAAAGGATGAGTAAGAAGAGGAGATTGAAACCTTTGGTAAGCTGAGGCAGTTATCTAAACTAGCTGTAGATCTAAAGAAGCAGGTTCAGGAGCTAAATACTAACCAACAGCTGAGCACGCCCCTCAAATTTGTGCAATAAAGGAAACAATTGACACATCAAGCTATTGGTCGGCTTAGGGAAGGCAAAGAGGTATGCACAGAGGCCATGTAAACAATTTCTAGAGTATGGGAGAAACTCTCATCAAGGATGAGACAACGGAGCATCTTGCTAAGTAGGTGCGGAAAGTAGAACAAAAATTAGTGATAGTAAAGGAAAAAATTAAGAAGCTACCAATAAAGAGAAGATTGCCAAAGGTGTTAAGCTCAAGCAGGTCTAGGAGTAGGTACGAACCTTACGTGAGCAGGAAAGCAAGTGCAACCAAGAGACGGATAAGAAACAAGTTTAAGAAAAAGGGTGATAGGGCTAATTCATCCTGTCCAATAGAGAATCCACAAGTTGAAACTGGAAGTGGCCAATGCATCATTAGAATACCCTAGCTCCGACCAAGTGCGTGAGTCAGAGTAGTAGGCAGAAGAAGGCAGCTGGGAGATAGAAGGGCTTACTCCCATTTTGGGCCAGTTCCACCTAAAGGTTGGAAACAAAGAGTAATTTGCACCAGAAGATGCCCCAGAAGATGTCCAAGAAGAATAAAAGGAAGAAGACAAGGAGAATGAAACAAAATAGGAGAAGCCAGCTAAAGAGGAGAAGGGAACTAGATAAGAAGAGGAAAAAGATGAAGAAGAGGAGAAGGCAGCTGAAGAGAAACCTATGCAAATAGACTCTTCAGATGAGGCCAAAGAAGAAATTGTATAACTCCAAGTTTCATCATCTAAAATTTTTCTAAGTATGGGATGAGGTTGTGGTATAGGAAACACTGCAAAAAAAAAACACAAGTGACAAAATGCGCAGGAGAGGAAGCAGAAGGAAGGTGTGCGAAAAAAAAAATTGCAAATAAAAATCCGTGCAGGATGCACCACATACTATTTCCATTGCTTCGTGGCTCGGGACGAGCCGCATGTGTGTTTTAAGGGCCTGTTGGGCCTGGAGAAAGGGCGAAGGAAATAAGTACAAGAAAAGAAGCGCACAAGAATCAGTCCGCAGTGCAAGCACAAGAAAGGAAATCTGCGTGGACAAAGGAAACCTACGCAGACAAAGCAAATGGTGGATGAGGAAAGCTACGTAGAAGAAGGAATAGGAACAAAAGAGGTCACCCACGAGGAAATGGGAAACTGCATGGAAGGAAGACACTGCATGGTAAAGCAGTAGCACAAGTGCAGAATAATGGCCAAAAGTGAGAGGATGATCGTGGGTGCTAAAATGCATCTTAAGTTGGTGGATGCCACAGGAGTGAATGCATGTTGTAAGTAAGGCCATTAGTGCCTCATGTCAAGTCTTGATCACCACAACTATATCCTAAGAGGCGTCTGATCGTGACAGTGAACACAGTTCCTATATAGAGTCGACCCTACGTGGTCATGTAAAATAGTATAAATAGGAGGGATTCAATATCTAGAAGTTTTCTTTTTAGATTGTAGTTGTTGTAATCTTACTCTGTGATGGCTAGTCGATCACTATTAGTTTCTTTATGTGGGTTAATAGAGAAAAAATATTTGAGAGAGCCAAGGGAAGCTATGAGATCTGAGTGGTAGAGTAGTTATAAGTCTGCAGGATGTAGTCAGAGGTAGTGTAGTAGAAGAGAAGCTCTTCTAGAGAGGTGCATATGCTAGAGAGTTCGATCCAGGCTATGTGTAGATAAGTAGATGGTAGCAGTAGAATAGGAGAAATAAGACAAAGAGCATGAGAGAAAAAGAGTATGAGTAGAAAGCTAGATCTAAGACATTCTATAGTCGAATGGAGGCTAAAGGTGCCATATATTTCTCATGCCAGATGAAGAGCGGCTTGTGGATTTTCCCAGATGGTTTTCCACATGAATTCTTCTCTGTGATGATGATTTCCTATGTATGTTGTTCATGTTTATATTCATGCTTATGTTTGCGTTGCAAGTACTATTGTGATTGAATGAATTTCTCACTATCAATAGAAGTCTAAATGCATGAATAGCTTATTATGCACCACATTTGAATATTAGTTTATGCTTATGGTGCAATCGTTATTGTGCATTTGTTATATTATTCCTATCTGTTAGCTTGCCTTTATATTTAGTTATGTTTGAAGTACCAAGGCCAAATCTGTGTCGTGTCGTTAGTAGTTAATGAAAGATATGCGCTATTATCCCTACAGCCCGATAGAAATGACTCCATACTCGCAACTTGGTTAGGTTCCTTGGCCATGCGCCAAGGGACTATAACCCCTTAACAATCACAAAAACATGGTTTGGGAAGTCACCCATCAAAGAGATATCTCGCGTGAGACTGCGCCTGCTTTGCGAGTGTTTCCGACGGGGTTTGCTCTGTTGGGTCGGTATCTCGAGTGTTTTTTGGGTTGATGAGCTACGTAGAACCTAGGTCGCACAAGTTAGGAAAAGTGGCCAACACCTCCACCTTTATAAATATTCCACGTTCCATCTCAAAAGGATACAATAAATACAATTTCATGTTTTCAGTTTGCAGTGGCAATGCTTGCAATCTGCATTGACCAAGTTTGAACATTAAGGTTCCAATAGAGAACTTGGATAAAATAGTTGGTTCACCTGAGCATTAAGGTTCTACATCAAATGTACTATTAGACAGAGCATGAAATATTGTAATGATATTAGGAAGGAAATATAACCACTCGGATTCGAGTAATAGCTTGTAATTTTATTTTCCTCATTCTTAATAAAGAATAGTTTGGACTTAGAATTGTTTACAACATTTTAGATGTTTTATAATCTGAATGAATTGGACACTGTCACATTGATTGTTGATAAATATTCCCAATCTCAATTGATAACTTTTTGTTTAAGTTACAAGGTTATACAATTTTAAATATTTTTAATTATTTTTTTAAATTGATGTTTGGTGACTGTCTGAAATGTACAATTTGGAAGCCCTTTTTGGTTTGTCATCTTCCATTTTGTTCAAGATTACAAACAATGACATCTAACATGTTATATTAGATAAGATCATTCACATAAAGGAGGTGTTTATTAATTGAGAAAAAAGTAGGTATGAAGTGATATAGGATATATGGTTTGTTTTTAATAGGATAATCTTGACCTAATCTCATCCTTAAAAGAAATTTCAAGTTAGTTTTTCAACTAAGAGTATATATGTTAAAAAGGAATAGATCAAATGAAACAAATATATATTAGAAAATGCCACAATGGATCACATTTTACTTCATGAATTTAACAATGATTAGGATTGAATGTTAAGGATGTACAAGTCGATCACTGCACCAAAACTACAAGTCACTCATTAGTGTCGCACGCTCTTTTTCCATATTTTCCAAAAATTATCTAAATTTAATATACTTATACTTTTTTTAGGATTTTGCAAATACAATTTACTAAATAATCTTATCTTACAATAATGATATTGAAATATGATTTATGTTTGCAAGTGTACTGAATAATGTATTTTCTTTTCAGTGATAAATGGTAATATAAAAATTGAAATTTTTATGTCTCGTGGTTTTCAAATTTACACACACACACACACATATTTCTTTTCCCCAATGTATCCTATCAAACACTTTTGAAAATTTTCTGTATCTGTTTCCCCTCCCATATATGTATCCATTTCTGTATCTACTTCAGTGCAGCTTAGTATGGTAGTGTTGCTGGGTGTTGTGGCTTGAGGATCCAAGAGGAATAAGAGATATCAATTCCAATTAATGAGATTATGTAGGATTCAAATTTATCATTTCATTGTTAATATAAAGTGGCCAAGAAATTTTAAAAGGTTTGTCTTATGTTGGTATGCAAGTCATACATGCTCTTTATTTGTTCTTGAACAATATCCACTTTGGAAATGGGTGCAAGATTAAATTGGATGATCCCATGGATTCTGCAAGTGGCCAAGAACTCTAAAGGGTTCGTCTTGTGTTGATATGCAAGTTAGACATGCTCTTTGTTGGAAATAGATGTAACATTAAATTTGGTTTATCCCATGGATTCCTCCTAGATAATTCCCACGACATTGACTTATTGATGGTTTCCTCCTAGATAATTATCGCACTCGATGCCCCATTTACTTGAGGATAGAAGGATAGGGTTCTAATATTATTCACATGGATCACTTATGGTTAAGTAGGTTTATCCTAAAATATTGAAATGTCTCTAGCAATCCAAATACCCCAATCTATGATAAGAGGAATATCTTTGATTGAACTATTTGTGGGATTTGTGAGCCAACATTAAAGATCCAATTTTACCATTACCAATCTACAATTTTTTAAACTATTTATGAGGAAATAGACCATTTAATTATTGAATGAAATAGGTTATTTGTCAACTATTAACATGACCAAGAGTTATGCTTGCAAAATAGGCAGATTGCATAAGATTTGAAATGATAATTTTATTAGGAAGAGAAAAAGGCACAAAACACTAAATTGAGATAAAATCCATGACATATAAATTAGGGAAAAACATGAAACAATTATTCTAATTTTATCTACTTTTCCTTCATCTTTGCACCACCATGATTTCCCCATAAAATTCCATGTGATAACGAATCGAGAGGTGAAGTTGGAGTTGATTATGTAGATATAATTAATCATGAAGCCCCTGATTTTGGAGTGCTGGTCAGATAAACTAGATGGGGTGGCATCACACCACAATCATCATCATCAAAAGGAGCATTCATCAGTTGTTCCAAAACAAATGCTCCATCTCCAAATTTCACTCCTCTCAATTACTGCCCCAATTCGTACATGAGTTATATATATTTGACTTGTCACAATAACAGGACAACAATTGCAAGTTATAATGCACATAAACAATATCTTTAATGGGTTTATCTTCACCTTGTTTTTTCTTACAATATGGATGAACTTGTGGTTGCTAAAACACCTTTATGCTGAAGAAACGTTCACCACTTGTGAAAGAAAATGTGTCGTCAAAACATTATAGTTATGGGTTAGAGTTTCCATGCATGTTCCATTGCTTGAGAAAAAAAAAATTCCCTCAATATTCAATAGCATGGATGATCCCAAATAAATGGTTCTCATTGGTAAAATGGTTCAAAGTGTTCTCAACCCTCCCACTCCAAAAGTCATGTTGGAATTTTTTTTTTTGCGGGGTGGGTGTAGGGGGAGAAGGGTATTTCCAAAAACCCCCATAAAGGTGTTTTTGAAGGTGGTTTCTTGAGAACCCCCATAAAATTCATGAAAAATAGACTTTTGGGGGAAGTTCTTAAACCCCCCTCCCCAAAAATTCCTAAGAGTTGAAATTTTGGGGATGGTTTTTTAAAACCCTCCCAAAAGTCCAATTCTTGCATCACTTTGGGCGTGGGGGAGTGTTGGAAAGACCACCCCCCCAAAGTCCTATTGGAAATTTGGGGAGAGGCTTGGACAGACACCCCCTCCCCCCCTCCCCCCAAAAGTCCAACATGAGTTGGAATTTTTGGGGGGGTTTGGAGAGACCCCCCCCAAAAGTCATGTTGAAATTTTGGGGTGGTATTTCCAAAACCCTCCCTAAAGTTGTTTCTGAAGGAGGATTTTAGAGAACCTCTCCCCCCCAACAAAAAAAAGGGTCCAACAGGAAATTTTTTTGGGGGGGGTCTTTCCAAAACCCCTTCAAAATTCCTAAGAATTGGACTTTTGGGGGGTTAAAACCGCCCCCAAAAGTTGAATTCTCGGGACTTTTGAGGGGGGTTTTTAAGGACCACCCCCAAAGACCTAAAAACCTTTTGGGGATATTTTTAGCAAAACCGCCCCCAAAGACCTAAAAACCTTTTGGGGGGATTTTTAGAAAAAACCACCCCCAAAAATCTAATTCTCGTGACTTTTAGGGTGGTTTCTAAAAAACACCTTTAGGGGGGGGTCTTTCAAAGCGCCCCCCAAAAAATTCCTCAAAATTGGACTTTTTCTGGATGGGGTTTAAAAACCACCCCCAAAAGTCTTGAGTATTGGACTTTTTGAGGGGGGGAGGTTTAAAAAACCACCCTCAAAAGTCTTGAGAATTGGACTTTTTGGGAGGGTGAGTTTGAAAATTGCCCCAAAAGTCCAATTTTCAATACTTTTGGGGGTGGTTGTGGTTTTCGGTGATTTTGTTAATCTCCCAAAAAGGTTTTTCTTGGTTTTTGGGATGGTTCTTAAAAACTGCCTCTAAAAGTCCAATTTTCAAGACTTTTAGGAACGGTTTTTTAATCTCCCCAAAAAAGTCTCGAGAATTAAACTTTTGGGGGGTTTAAAAACCATCCCCAAAAGTATTTAGTATTGGATTTTTTTGGGGGTGGGGGGCAGGCTTAAAAAACCACTTAATTAGTATCTCCATTAAACTATCAAATTTTAGGCCGTGAATCATGAACTATGTTTCCAAATGTACTAGCCTATATTTTGATAGTGCATTTTCTCTTATACATATCTAAAATAATAATATCCATTGTATTTGTGTAGTTGTCAAAGGTTTGGTGAATATCCATATTCCGTTTACTTTTAGGATGAGATATAAGTGTTTTTAGTTTAATTGAATATCAAAGGATAAGGTTAGGTGATAAGGTTGTTTTTTTTAATATTAATTAATGCTTATTTTAAATTTTAGTTAGATGGATGGAGGTTAAGTAATGAGACGGTTATTTAAAACTTTGGATGTGTAAAGTTTGACGTGGAGTTGAATTAATGACCTTTTTCACAATCCGGATGGTGGATTGGTTGAAGTGGAAGTGGAGTTGGAATTGAATTAATGATCTTTCTCACAATTGGGTTGTTGTTGGATTATTATTAAGTTTTTTTTGTTTTTTAATATTAATTAATGGTTTTTATAAAATTTAGTTACATCGATGGAGGTTAATTAATAAGCTAATTATTTAAAATTTTATATTGTTGGAGGTGGAGTTGAATTAATTATATTTCTTACAATATGGACTTTATGTGGTTAGTGGTTATGTAGTTATATTAAAACCATATGTTTATTATTGTTATGGTTTTAATAAAAAATAATAGTTAAAACATGTTATAATTTGGATTTTTTCAAGAAAATATCAAATGGTTTGGGTGATTTAGGATATTTATTTATTTATACAAATGGTTTGGGTTATTTAGGATACTCTCTCGGTCCTTTGGGTTTAGTCTCCTAAACCTAGAGCCTACACAATGAGGCCACGTGGACATACCTAGCTATCTATCTTCTAGTTTTGTGAACCACATAAAGCAAAAAAATTTAAGGGTTATTAAAAACCTAGTTGGATAGGTTGAGGTTAATTAATGAGTTAGTTATTTAAAACTTTGAATGGGTCGATATGGAGTTGAATTAATGATTTTTGTCACAATGGGGAGGTTGTGTAGTCAGTGGAAATTGGACAAATATGTGGTTATATTAAAACTATATTTGCATTATTGTTGTGGCTAAAATAAAAAATGTAGTTTAAACATGTTACAATTTCAAAAAAATTAGGCTATATTTTTTTAATCTTTTTTGTCTAAAATTTGAAAAAGTTGTTTGATAATAATTTTGGTGCAAGAAGGATACATTAGGGTGTCAAATACATATACATTTAAGCATTTAAAAATGCAATTTCAATAGTTTGTTGGATTCTTCATACTTCACACCAATATTGATTTGGCCAAACTTTAGGGGCTATTGAGGTCCTTCTTCATCATGGGTCATGTGACCTCCATATCATGGTCATGTGGACCTAAAGCAATTATTATAGGTGTTTATTTAATTTTCTAACCAACATTTCTTACAGGAAACCTTAGGGACTTATGAACAACCTTAGGAACTTGTTTATGGATTTTTTTGCATATGTGTACCACCTAAAGTGTCCTCCCCTAAGGGTCATGCTCAAATCGAATCCATAAGGGTATTTTTTGGATTTATATACACTAGGAATTTGATATTAATGAAAATATTATTCAACACCATCTGGTCTAAAACTTTTTTCATCGACATATTTCCTTAAAACGGATTCAACTTAATCTATTGAGATTTCCTTCAACTAGAAATTACTATTTGGGACAGCCATAGTAAAATTTGTCTTTGCTGGAAAATACATTTAGTTTGACAGTCCCATTCATTGACTAAGTTGGAATTGACAATACTTGTAGTCCACTTGAATTTACCGAACAATTGAAAACATGAAATTGACATTGCTATTGTATCTATACTTTGACTGGAAGTAACATTTTGGGATAGTCATATTTGGATAAATGTTATCATTGGTTTGAAAATCTTATTCATTGTCCAAATTGGAATGGAAAGAACTTGTTTTCCTTTGGTATTTACATAGTAATTATTGTTTCATTTTTCAATTTATAAATTGGTATTGGAATGATCTTTTCCTACCATTTGATTGACTGGAAATTTCATAGTATTGATGAGTTGAGAATCATGTTGAACATGACTGTTGTTGGCTTCCATTTGTTACATCTACTTGGAAAACATTGATTTTGATAAATTTAGCAATTCATGTCATTTGAAGATGAAGTTCATGTTGCTTACTCTCATTGAATAAATACATATTTGTTATGCTATTGTTGATCACTTGGGATTTTAATGATCTCTTGTACTTGTTTCTTTGGCATAGGCTAACTAAATTCTAAGGGTTATCATGCATAACCTAGGGTTTAGAATCAATGAGGAAATCCTAACCCTAACTAAAGTTTAAAGGTTAGCATGCATAGCCTAGGATTTACAATCAATGAAGAAAACCTAACCCAAACATTTTTTTTGGGTTAGCATGCATAACCTATGGTTTAGAATCAATGAGACCCTAAACCTAGGAGGGAAACCCTAACACCAACCCTACCTAACCATATCTTGTGGCCTCTTATAAAGTAATTTTTTTTTTTGTATATGAGCATGCCTAGGATTTTAGTCATATGTCACATATTCTTTATAGACTAATCAAATGAATACTCTTTACGGCTTATCATGTACAAATTGCACAAGTTGATGTTAATAAATGGTGAAAATATAAACCCAACGAGGAAACCATTTTGACTTGGCTCAAAATCATTCTAAGTTTGACAGTACTATCCTCATGAAAACTGGATTTATTGGGGTCAATATTAATGTATGTCGGTTGCAAAAGATGTTGACATTGTACGATATGATGATAACCTCCCATCAACACCACTAACATGCTTCAACCACATGCATAATTGAAAGGAAAATTACATCCAATGTTATTCACAATCACCCAACCAACCATTAAATAAAATATGGAATCATCCTATAGTGTTTGACCCCCTTCTTCCACAAGAAATATTCATACATAACAAAGAGATAAGGTGTGATCTCCTTATCCTTTAGGGTGCATCGATAACCTTCACATTCATTATGGTTATTGGCTTGCAAGCATATATTCTACGTATATGGAATATTGGTTTCTAGTTGAGTGAGACCAACAAATGTAACTATCTAAACCTAATGAGTTCATAAAACTCTAGTTTGTACTTGTATGTGTAAATGTGTAAACACTATTTTTTAAGATTGTGGTTTGTTGTTCATGAAACTGTGTATTTTTTGCTATTTGTTATTGTAGATTAGGAATATGGTCTAAGTGTATATAAACAAGTGAGACTAACATAGAATTTGATATCTATGTATTTGAATTTATTTCAATTCATGAAACCATGGTTGGCTTGATACTTGTAATTTATGTATGTGTCTCTACTTCTATTTCATACAATTATTTTATTATACTTGTAATTCATAAAGCCTTAGTTTATTTGTTGTAGTGAAGGTACATATATTCTAGGTATATGGTATATTGGTTTCTAGTTGGGTGACACTAACAAATCTAATTATCCAAACCTATTTAGTTCATAAACCTTGGTATTTAGTTCTATGTCTAAAATGTGTGAACCATAGTTTTTAGGTTTCTGGTTTGTAGTTCATGAAACCCTAGTTATGTTGTAGTGCACATACATATCTTCTAGGTATATGGTCTACTAGTTTCTAGTTGAGTGAGACTAACAAATACAATGATATAAACCTAATGAGTTCATAAACCCTAGTTTGTAGTTCTATGTCTAAATTTGTGAACCCTAGCTTTGAAGTTTTTGGTTTGTAGTTCAAGAAACCCTATCTTTCTTGACATTTGTTGTTATAGATTAGGTATATGGTATAAGTTTATTTATGTACGTATATGGTCCTAGTTTGTAGATGTATGTGTAAATTTGTAATCCTTATTTTTTAGGTTTTTAAGTTGTAGTTCATGAAACCCTAGTTTTTTTCTATTTGTGCATGTAGCTTAGGTATATGGTTTAATTATTTCTACATAATTGAGACTAACATAGCACACGATCTCTATGTATGTGAATTCCTACTTCATAAAACCCTAGTTTGTAGTTATATGTGTAAATTTATAAACCCTTGTTTTTAGGTTTATGGTTTGTAGTTCGTGAAACCCTAGGTTTTTTTCTATTTTCTCTTGTAGCTTAGGTATATGGTCTAAGTGGTTCTACATAAGAGAGACTAAAATAATACATCATCTCTATGTATGGGAATTCCTTTCAATCCATGAAATCCTAATTGGATATATACATGTAATTCTTGTATGAGTTTTTACTTGTAATTCATAGAGATATGTGTGTCTATTTGTAATTCATGAAACTCTAGTTTCTTTGTTGGAGTGTAGGTACATAGATTCTAGGTATATGGGTTATTGGTTTCTAGGTAATGGCATGCCATGAGACCAACAAAATTGATGGTTCATCGATCTAACCTATGATTGTTGAGTTATGTCAACTTGAAAGCCACATGAAAATGTCATCCAGGGACACTTGGTGACTCTCCATATAGGAGCAAAAAAACAAACAGACCATCAATATTCCATGTCATTGGCTCTAGCAAGTGCATATGGGAAATGAAAATATGGAAACACTACCAAGACTGGCAAGGTGGACCATTTTGTAGAGTTGACCCACTAATGCGATATTTTCCTTGAAGGAATCTGAGAAAAACCTTAGTTTATGAAACTGATGCGCAATGAAGTCACTGGACCATGAAAAAATAGCAGAGAGTCCCCCATCGAGGTAATGGAATTCTAGGAGACCAACAGATTCGACAGTTCATCGATCCAACCTCCAATTGTCGAGTTATGTTGAGCTGAAAGTCGCATGAAAATGTCGTTCAAGAACACTTGGTGACTCTCGGTCCGAGAGAGAAAAACCAAATGGAGTAGAAATATCGCATGTCATTGGATTTGGAAATTGTATATGGGAAATTATGATATGAGAACACTACCAAGACTAGCATAGTGGAGGGTTTTGTAGAGTTAACCCACCAATGTCAGAGTTTCATTGAAGGAAACTTAGAAAAACCCTATTTTATGAAACAGATCCACAATGAAGTCACTAGGACATGAAAACATAGTGGAGAGTGCCCCATAGAGGCAACAGAGTTCGAGGAGACCAGCATAGTCGAAGGTTCATTGATCCGATCTCCGGTTGCTGAGTTATGTCAAGTTGAAAGTCACATGAAAATGGGGTTCATACAACCCTGGAAATGGTGCACCGACCCTGCAAAACCCTATGTCAGGAAGCTGGGGGTGGATTTCCCATGGATTCCATGCCCAAATACACCTATAAGATCCAATAGAATAAAAAATCACCACCCGGTTTGGTTTTCGTAACTTAGCCTCTAATTGGCCCAAGCATCCTTGAATGGCTTTTCCATGTCTACTACAACTCACCATAGAGCATTGAATGGGGCTTTGATCGATGACAACTAGGTTATATGTGGATCATGGAATGATATTATGGGTATTCCTCCAAGACATATTTTTCAAACTAGGGTTTCACCCCAATGGGGTCCATGCAACCCTGGAAACAGTGCATCGGCCCTACTAAAACATGTGTCACGCAGTTGGGAGTGGCCTTCCCATGTCAAACATGACTAAAAACACCTACATAAGCTAATGGATTTTAAAATCATCACCTAGTTTGGTTTCTGGAGCTCGACCTTGAACTAGCCTAAGCAACTGTGAACGACTTTTTCACGCCTACTACAAATTGCCATAGAATGTTAATCAGGGCTCTGATCGATGAACTGTTGGTTCCATTAGGATTGTGGCATGGGATTATTTCCAAGGTGGCATCCCCTATGAATCTACATGGCCCATGAATGCCTCGAGGACATATTTTGAGAACTAGGGTTTCTCCCTAGTGGGGTCCATGCAACCCTTGCAATGGTGCTCCAACCCTGCAAAACCTTGTATCAGGAGGTCAGAGTTGGCATTCCCATGGGGCACATTCCCAAACACACATGTAGGAGCTGACATATTCAAAAATCACTGCCTAGTTTGGTTTTTGGACCTCAACCTTGAATTGGCCCATGCATCCTTGAATGGCTTTTGTAGGCCTACTGCAACTCACCATAGAACATTGACCGAGGATCTAATTCATGAATGGTTGGTTCCATTGGGATCACTGGATTCTGGAAAAGGTGGCCTCCCCCCCAAAATCTACATGGTTTACGAATGCCTCCATGCCAAATTATGAAAACTAGGGTTTCTTCCCATTGGGCTCCATGCAACAATGAAAAAGATGCATCGACCCTGCCCATGCCTCATTGTGCGTGTGAACTAAATTTAGAAGTTGAAAGAGGAGTGGTTATCAGTTCTAAATAGTCATTTGATAGAATTTTTCAAACGTTTAGGGTAGGAGTGGTCAAACGTTAGGCTAGTGTGGTAGTGTAAGTGGAGTGTAAGCGCAATTACCCAATTTCATTCAATATAGCCATCTAGATCCTCTTTGTTGATAATTGTATCGATCAATCTCTCATGCTTTGAATGAGGAAAGAAGTAACATACCTTGGTTGAGTTCTTGTTTGACATTGTATGTAGATGGATGTCTGTGCCAACAATCAAGTTTGTGAAGTGATAGACCACAGAACCTAGTATGTAATCCATGAATACATGCCCACTAGTTCTTCTTGATTTCCCATCTAGTGTAAGATATTCACCCTCAACAACCATCGAGCCAATAGGAAATTCATTTCCTTCATCATCAATCAATGATCAGTTCAGGATTTGATTACCTTGAATGCATTGTTCCAACCAATAATATTTGCCTGATTCATTGTCTTTCAGGGAAACAACTACATATATGTGTCTTGGTTATACAAGATATGAGATATCATCGTATTCTGTTGAAATCGCTAACTAAACCTCCTCTAAGTGGGCTGTCTCAATGACTACACATGGGTCTACTACAAGTGACACATGATCCCATCATCAACCCAATCCATGCATTCACATTCATCCCATTCACTGTTGCTACAAGGGATGCAGAAGAAAGAAATTTTATGTGTCCATATTTCAAATAGGGGGTTGTTTGAGCTTCAAATCGGATGAAATCCACATGTTCCTTATACTGTGCCACAACTATAGGAATCAGATCAATATATGTCAACCACTTTCCAAAAATTCTTGAATGTCCTTCGTGCCCCTGTTGATGTTTGTTTCACTTTAATTCTGTCTAACATTGTTGCACAACACAATTAAACTATGGATTCTGCATCTTCGATATGGGGTTTATAGGTAAACCTCATCTCCTCCCTTTGTAGTGTAGTCTTGATGCATGCACCGGCCTTGTCATTCTCACCTTTTCCATGCCTAGTGTCAAAGTAGTTCCATAAATGTGGAACATTGTAAGTCTTATGCGACATTATCATCCATTGGAAGACTCATGAATTTTTGAACTAACCCACAAAACCATTTGACCATGTCCAATGCTGATCCATCTGTATATCTCCCTTCTTTAGTCTCAATTTTCAGTCCTTCATCGTTTGATAAAGGAGTAGTATAGTGTCTAATCACTTTAATTTGAGGAAGAATTTCAATGTCTCCAGTATCTATGAAATGATTAAATAAATGTTCTACAACACACTTTCCAATTTTTTTAGTAGTAATCTAGTTACAGTTGAACACTCCCCCAATTACGACATATAGTTTATATTATTTCTATAGTTATCATTATATAAAATAACTTAATGTTATTATCTCCCTAGAAATATATATTTCCGTACTCTTTAATCTCCAAGTTACTTCCTATTGCTTAAGAATTTATGTTTTTTCTCTTCTAGATCAGAGAAAATTTATGTTTCCTCCAAAGAAGAAGATTGGGACAATGGGATATTAAATACTATCCATTATAGTCTCAATATCAATGATTTCATGACATTTTTTTTTCGATTCTTATCCTTCTCCCACATTTCCACATTAATATATTATCATTTGAGCTTAACAATTAATCTATACATGGCACAAACCTCCCTAGATACATTGCTAGAGTTCCATTTTGATCGAAGCAATGAAATATTCATCCTCAATCGACACATGATTTAATTTAAATGGGAATTTACATACTTTATATATTCCATCAATTTAAAAATAGATTGGAGATTGGTCAAAGGTTAAATAACGAACAACAATTATTTGATCCATCTCAGGGGACCAACTAAATCTTTAGCTATCATAAATTTGTGTAGTCTCTTACTTAATCAAGTTGATCCAATATTACCATGTATCCAAGTAGGAAATAATTTAGTAGGAACAACTATTGCAATTGGGATTTTTGAAAAATTTGTTGAAAATATTCTAAAAGAGGCTCAAACCTATAGAAACTCCCCCAAATTTTAGAATAAGACAATGTGATATTGAGATCACTATCTAAAATTATATTAGAATATCTTAAAATTAAACTAGGATCCACCTTGTCCCAAAATGATTTCCTATATTTATATGGACCATAACAGTTGATAATATAACTATTTTGATCAAAAACTCTGAATCTACCCTTATGTAAGATACTTGCACATGTAACAAATTGTTTCAAATCAGCTATATAGGGGTTCCAAATGGATAATAACCCCCCCAAAGCACTATTTTCATCTCTTGCACAAATTTCCCAACCAATGAGGAATTTCAAAAAAATCAACGTCTTTTACACCTAGACACATCGTTTCTTGAATCAAGACTACATAAAATTTTGAAAACCCAAATTGTCTCTTGAGAGATACAAAATTTTGGGCCGCTCCAAGCCCCCTTACATTAAGGGACAACAAAATCATTGATAACCAATATGAATGGGAATTGAATCTCTATGCACCCGAGAGTTATTGATCAAATAATCTATTTTTTCACAATGAAGCATCCTTCATCCTTAATGAGAGAGGGATATAATCTCTAATAGATATGTAATTTCCACCCACAATAACCCCATTTTTCATTGGTATTCTATTTTCTTTAAAATTTTGTAATAGTAGAATTATGGTGACAAATGGAATTTACAAGGAATACATCTAGTTTATTGGATAATTTGTTGAAATATAGAGAGAGAGAAGTCTTCTCCACTATGTTCAATGATGGGCACAACTCGAGATGACATCCCCAATTTTGACCCATTTAAAGGAGGGAAGTTAGAACCCCCCCTTAGATAAAATGAATATACAAACCCATCCATAGCTTTTTGATAATCATCAAAAGGGTTCGACGATTGACCCATTTAGAGGAGGGATGATAGAACCCCCCTTAGGGAAAACAAATATATAAACAACTCCATGACCTTTCCATAATCAACACAATGGGGAAATTATTAATAGGGGGGAAGGACAGAGGGTCTATTGGTAGGGACTCAAGCAAAAAAATCCCCATAAATATGGAAACTAATTATACCTAAATTTCAAAAAGGAGTACAAATCCTCGATGGATTAGATGAGGGATCCTCATGAAAATTGGATTCAAGTTCCTAAATTGCACCATAATGTACATGTAAGGATATTCTATCATAATATTTTCCAAGATACTTATGAAATTTAGTTCAATAGAATACACGCCTTCATAAAAAGTAGGGAAGCTAGGCATCAACATAACTATGTATGAGGTCAAAATTGTCACATCCAAAGACATAAGTTGTATTGGTTGAGAAACATTAACAATTTGGAGGTCACCATCACCATTATTGAAATCCAAATTCATATCAAAACCCCCATAATAATCAATATCCTGAGACTATAAATAAACACCATGACATTTGTTCCTAATATGTCCAACATCTACACAAATGACATCAACATGGAATATTTAAATAATCTAGACATTGTAAGAAAAGAATGTCATTGCATACAATGTTTAATTTAGTAGGAATATCCAAGGAAACATCAAGCTCCACCATAACATATACCATCCTCTTATATTCATAATGGATCATTTTCTCATATAGGGAGATGAATTTCACTAATTTATCCACCAAAGCAAAAAAAATATTCTTGGTCCATAATTGAATATGAAAACCTAGAAGAAAAATCCATAGATGTATTTTAATTATTTTTTCTTGAGTGTACTAAAAGATGGATTCCATCAACCGAGGACAAGAGAGATTTCACCAACTACCCACAACTTGGTGAGGATTTTTTTAGCATCATATTCTCTCAAGAACTAAAAAAAACCCATCCATTAAGGAGAATTCTAAATTTAGGAATATAATATAGAGTCAAGCTCCATTGTTGACAGAATCACTTGGTTATTTTTTCTTGTTTGAGCCTAATGTATTCTAATCTTCCCATTCATAGTTCTAAGAAAGACACTTTCTACCCTATCCATATTGAAATAATTTCCAAGGAGAAAGTTCATTTCCATTCTTACCCTTAAATTTGTTTAGTACCTGATTCTCTCTCGCGTCCATAGTTGTCAACCCTTTTCTATATAGTTAGTTTACATACTTGTTATCAATAATGGGAAAACCCTTAGTAACAACCTTTTGAAAAGAGCAAGAAGTGATGATCAAATTAATTATTAAATTTATAAATTTAGAACAATTTTATCATAGAGTGAGTTAAAAATCCAAATTCTTATTTAAAATTTCTTTATTTATTATAAATTAAAAATTCGTGAAAGGTTTCCACTTATGTGCTTTATTTGGAATAAAGTTCAAACAATATCGGTGATAATTCTAGTGTACTCGAACCCAAAATAAAGGTCAATGACACTAAGTGACCAAGGGGAAGGATTAAGCAAGTCAAATCACAGAGGAATAAGGTTTATAAGGCTATGCTATCATGCAACCAAGACATTTAAAATAAAGTAAACATTCATCCTTTTAAAAATATGTAAGAATATGCTGCAATTCCTTTTGAACCCAATGCACATGCGAAGCTAGGAAAATGCAACAGCCAAATTCACAAGTATAATTAAACATAAATTTAATTGTAATATAAAAATTAAGTCATTATCTACATTATTCTACCTACAACCATCTAATCCATTTATATATCAAATTATGATAATTGTGAAATCAAAATTACTACACTAGTAAAACTAAAATTGTATCACTTAGTAGATATAGAATTGCAACACTTATTAAACCAAATAAAATGGTTTTCATCTATATCCATTTTAACATGATAAAAACTAGAAATTCATGACTGTATCTACATCCACATAACTCATTGAAAATCATATAATAACTGCATTAAAAATTAGATCCCATGGAGCATACAAAAACTGGTTAATTTCATCGTAAAGATCATTCAATAAGCATTTGATTCCCTAGAAAAAGAGAATATCAGCCTCTAGGTAACACTAAAAAAATCAAGGGAACAACACCATGTTAAATAAAATCTAGTAAACATAAGTAAATCATATTTACAGCAAAAAAACCAATGTGTTCAAGTTTTCAACCAAAAGCTACTCAATTATAATGGCCCCCAAAACTCAATACTTCAGCTATCAAATTCATTCACAAATCATATGAGCCACTGAGAAAAAAATTT
>LPNX010725579.1:371982-391502 GCA_001517045.1 Pseudotsuga menziesii
TCTTGCATCTGATCGCTAACAAATTGAACAGGTATTCAACAAATTTTATAACATCCACGAAGGGAACATTAAAAAATACAAAAAAATTATATAATTTTCAAATAAATAACATATTTTAATATTCGATCAAGATCAAATCTTGAAATCAAGGAGAATACACCAATTTCAAAGGAGTTAAACCATGCAACCTACATTTGATCATCAAGATGGAAATCCACATCCATAAACACGATTAAAATCAACCATGTATGGAGAAATAGAATCATGTATAACAACATATAAACATATATTTCAATCATATTTTATATATAGAAATTACAAGCAATATCCTATCAGGAAAAAAAATCAATGCGTGTCCATACATTTGCACTAAAAGCCACTTTCATAAGTAAATTTGAACTCATTTTCGATGCGTGCAATAAAATAATATATTATTCATATAAACATATGAAATGACATAAAATAATTCACTTATATTATTAATGTGCATCTTGCATCAACCAGTCCATGTTCCACCCAACCTTTGGCACTAGCAAGCTAAATTCTCTTTAGTAGGCCACCCTAGAGAAAATGCCATGGATCCACATGCAAAGGTGAACTCAAGAATAGCTCAAAAAATAAATTTGAGAAGACACAACTATATTCCTCAACACCTAATTTCTCCTACACCCCACTACTAGGTGCAATGGTAATCCCTTCACCACTTAGGTCCCTTAGCGCATTGTTATTGACTATCAATATTTATGTGCAGGCCCAAGATGAAGACAAGTAATGGGAACATGAAAAATACACTAGATATATATATGATTACATAAAACACAACACAATATCACAATTCCTTTAAGAACATATCTCTCACACATATCTTAGCATAGATGGCTTCCAAAGCTCACAATATCACCATGAAATTACATGAATTAACATGAAGGTTGATAGCTCGCTCTTCTCAAGGAGATAAAACATGGATTTATAGACGAAAGGAGGAAAGTAAAAACCAAGGGGATCAAATAAAACCAAATTAATCTAGCTTGATTTAACATAATGTGGTTAAGTTAACCATAATAAGCTAACTCCAATTCTACCGAAGCGATTCAAATTTCAATAAGAGTGAATCCAAACCACACAAACCATCTCCAATTCATGTGGGGAAACATAATACATTAAGATTAAATCAAATTAGTGAGGTGTGGAGTTACAAAAACCAAATCATATTCCCAAAATATAAAAAAGGAGTCATGATGAAGGTGGAGTTACATGTTTGATATGCAGTATCTCAAAACAACAAGTGAGGGTTCCTTTGGGAAAGTGGAGATTCCAAAACAAAGTGTATCATCCAAAAAAGAGTTACAAAACCATGAAAGGGTAACATTCAACCAGTAGGATCCACCCAAGCACCAAGGAGGGTGCATTCACCAAGTAAGACCCACTAAATCATAGATGAGGCACAATAATACCAACACAAGTTGAAATAATCAGACATTGGGTCCATTGTACAATGTTTGGGTGGCCATAAACTAATAAAGTCACAAAGGAATAATTACATACTAGGATAAACAAACTTAATCCAACAAGTTTTAAAGTACTAGGAATGTCCCCATTCCCCCTCACATTGTGGATCAAGGCCTCCCATACTCTTTTAGTGGTTTGCATTGTGCGAGTTGTGTTTATGAAATTATTATTTACAATAATACTAATAATAATGTATCTCGGTCCTTAAAGACCCTTGTCTCGGTTCTTAGTACCACAATAATAAACAATAACAAATTACATAGGTCTAAGTCTTAACAAACAGGGTATTACATTCTCCTCCCCTTAAACAATGCATAATCCTTGATCCATAATATTTACATGCTTTACAAAACATCCAAACGGATCACAACCTTCAGTTTTCAAGCATTTATTCTTACAAATCCTCTTTTGATAAACCACAATAATTTCCACTATTGCTTTCATCTCTGTCACCACTTATTATGGTATGTGACTCGCTTCACCTAACTCTTCCATTGGGATATCACCATCCCATTTTATGGTTTCCTATGTGAGTACCAAAACCATCAAAGTGGCCTGTAGTCTTTAAGGAAGGGTTAATCTTCAATCCCTATTATAGGGCCTTCAAGTCTCAACAAATATACATTCAATTGAAATCATATTTCAATCAACCATATGATATAACATTATTTATAAAATATATGATACATGGTATGAAAATATTCTTTAAAAACTAAACCATGAACGTAAAGATAGAAATAAATTGAATAGTTTCACATCAGAGAATAATTATCTCAAACTTGGGAAACTAGATCCAATGTGACAACATTCCTCCCACAAGCAAAGCACACTCAATCTAGAAATTCTCATAACTACCTCTTATGACAATCATAATGCTTCCTGCTATTACTTTCCTATCTATATCCACTAAATATGAGGTCACCATCTCATTTCCCGCCTTCCTATGTGAGAACTTGGACTAGTAGAGTGATATGATGAATTAAAGGGGGTGACAATCCACGAGACTAGATCTATAGAAACATATATTAGACTTGTCTCTCAGGGAATCTATGAACTGAGTCGAACAAGTATGAAGGAACAAAGTTATTCAATAATCGAATAACCAGTACTAGTAACGTAAGAAACCATAAATGGATAAGTAGAATGTAAAAATGTAATGTATGATAGATGATTTACAATTACATAGGTTTGGGATTTATATAATCCTGTCATGCACCTTTTCATAAAAGAGCATGACTATTGACTTAGATAGTATTTTAATTAATAATAAATTAATTTAATATTAATTTAATATTTTTATTATTACATTTCCTTCCCCTTAAGGGAGGCTTTGTCCTCAAAGATTCATTGGCAACCATGTTTGATTTTTCTTGAATTGTCATCTCTAGATCCTTTGCGACACTTGGTGAAATAACATGATACGAGTTACACATTCCCCAGGAGAATTGTTACATCATATCTGATGTGGTCCATCCTAGATTTATTTTGATCAGACCTTTGAGATCATTTTTAGGAATGGGTCGTCTCAATTGTTGCTTAGTATGTCAAATTTTTTTCCTGTCAACATAAATCTTTTGTGAATTCTCATTTTTCCCCTTTTGTTGGTCAAAATGACGATTATAATTGGGGTGTCTGTAAGGCGTATGTGTTGTTTGTTTTTCTTCCTTTTGAACTGCGGTGAGGACTACCTTCACTTTATCGAATTGATTTCTTTGTGGGATAGGTCTTCTTGTTTGCTGTTTTGTATTTTGATTTGTTGTTCTTGCTCGTCTGACATCATATCTTTTCTATGTGTGCTCATTTTGACCTTGTCATTGGTAAAAATTACACTTATGATTGGGGTGTCGATAAGGAGTTCTTGTTGTTTGTTCTTCGGCTATATTGACTTCTTTTTTATCTATGATGATGCTGAATTTAATTCCTCAACTTGAATTTCTTTTTCAAAGAGTTTGGATGCTTCTTTCTGCATTTGTGCTATTTTGTTCTCCAGTAGACTGTTTTTATTCTGAATCTTCTCGAACCTTTCATCTTGTGATTTTTTTTCCTCTTTTAATTTCTCGATTTGTTTCTATAGTTCTTGATTGACATTCTTTAGGTGTTGCTTTTCTTTTGGATTTTCTATAACTCTTCCTTTGAGGTCTTCATTGGATTATTCTTTCTTGTGACTATGTTTCCATTTTTTAATCTTCGTAATTAATGTTTTGTTATTATTTCATAGTCAAAAAATTTCTTCGTTGTTGCTTGATATTACCTTGTTTATTTTTGTAATTTCCAACTTATTTGCATTCTTAATGTCATCATGTTGTTGCTGCAATTTTTCCTCCTATTGCTGATGTTCACATAACTCAAATTCTTTATTTTCTCGCTTTCTATGGACATGCTCCAAATCATTATCTTTGTCCATGATGAGTTTGTTTAAAATATTTATTTGTTATTCTACCTCTTCATATCGTCCATTAGTTGATTCTTTGTCTGTACTTTGCGATAAGGGAATTCTAACTAAGAGATCATGTAGCGTTATGTTCTTCTTCTAGTGGAAGAAGGTGATGCACAAGTTTTTTTCATTGATGGACAACGTTCGTAATGTTTCCAACGAGTTATAAACCAACATTATGTCAATGAGATGGTTGTCTATAGCTGCGATGGTGAATTGAGCTGCAAAACGATAAAATCATCGATTTGTAATGGTATTTCTATTTGATCTTCGTTTGAATCATTCTACATTGATTCTTGAACTTCTACTTGATTTGTGACATCAATGTTTATAAAAAAAAAAAATGGATGGACAAATAGCGATGGCAATTATACTTACACCAAATATCCCATAAACCTTCAGCATGGCAATCGACACTTTCGTCGCAACATTGAGAAATATTTTCTCTGCTTTAATAAAATCTTCCTTTTCCATTTTGACCTTCTTCATTCTTTTTCCTTGTTGTATAAAATAATAATTGTATTTAATACAGTTATCAAATAATAATAATAATAATAATAATAATATTGTGATTTTTTCAGATGGGAGGAAAAATGGGGATTTAAAAATTATTATATATAATAACAATATTATTATAAAATTTGGATTGGATAAATTATAATAATAAATATTATTATTATAAATTTATATATCTAAGGTTTTGAAAAATACACAGGGTCTTCACTTAGTGAACCTCTCACATAGCATGTACGATTATGGGATATTAAAGAATACCCTTAATTTCCAGAGATATTGACCCAAACTCTTTTTGTTGAAACCCCCTCCCAATACTTAAAACCTCCTCCTCACTCCTTTTTATACCTCGATCCTTATAAACTACCATACCTACCCCCACCTTAAACCCCTCATCCCCCCAATACTTGCAATATATTGGTTCAATTTTTTATAATTTTAAAACCCACAATATGAACTAACGTGATAGGATATTGGTAAACAAGTGAAGACCCCATGGAAAAATAGAATTTTAATAAAAATATAATATTAATATAATAATGTGAATATTATTGTTTAATATTGAATTTTATTAAAATATAGGGTTTCAATGGATGGCGGAAGCCACAAGATGAGAGGAGGGCGTGATGGAGGAATGGAGTAGGTGTAGTGATGGAGGATGTGGGGTTGACGTGATAGAAGATGCAGGGTTGAAGGGAGGACGGGTAGCAGTAGGTAGCAATGGGAGGGAGCCAACAGTGGGTGCACGAGGTGAGGCAGAGAGGAGGACGTTGAGAATTTGTGTGCAAGAGGCTATGGATATTAAATTGAGCACATAGATCTGTGGACTAACACACAACTCATAAGATAGATCATACAATTTACTCAACAATTGAAGAATGAAAAAATGCAAAAATGGCTTGCAACTGTGAATGCTTTCATTAATCAAAATTAATTAGATAATTAATTACAATGAAGTGAAATGGCTAAATAGACACATGCATTTGGAATCCATGTGAGGAAATTTGAATTGGTTGGACTCTACTTGACTAAATGGTTAAATGACCTTGTCTAAATCATTATCATAGTTCATTGGGGTTCAAAATCCAAAATTAAGTGTCTAATTCAGTGTTAACTAGTCTAACTGACTAAGGTAGGTGAGTAAATGCACCTCACTTGCATGTAGCCATGCAATCCTAGCGTTAACTAAATAGAAATGAATGTAACAAACTAGAACTGAATGTAATTGAATCCTAATTGATCTTGACTAGTCACCAACTAAACTCAACTAATGGAGGTTGGCATCGGTACTCCTACTGGCTCTTAATTTGTAGGGATTTATCTAGGAGGATACTTAACTGATGCATGCAAGTGCAATCAGTTGTAGTTGGCCTCAATTAGTGTTCCCCACACATTAGTAACTGGTACATGTGACCCAATTAGGCCAAGTGGACCCAATGGTGCTAGTGACTCAAAATAGATTGATAGAACTCCCGATTTAGACACGACTCCTGATTTAGACATAAGTAACCAAATTGAAAAAGGGAGGATTATGATCATAACACCCCCCCTGAATGCTAAATTTGACACTATGTGGGCCCTAGTAACTAAGAATATAGGTCACCCATTATAACAAGTAAAGTAAAGTAATTTCTCCATACAAGGAGCTGGGAAAAAAACCACATGGGAAAAAATTCCCCCCTCTAACTAAGCAAATAGAATCAGGATTCAAGTTTGAAAAACTTGAAAATATGTTGCTGCAATCTCTGTGATGTAGAGAAGGAGCATGCAAGATGTTTTGTGCACATGTATCCTCATGCCTGGCATGTATACTTCTTCATCTTCTCCCAAAATTATGATGGAAGGAAGGAGGAATGTAACCTTTGTCTGTTGTAGGATGAAGAGGTGTATGATCCACTCTATTCTTTTAAATGTAGTGAGACTGAACCGTTTCCATGTAGCATATTACAAGGATTATATTTCATCTCTCTGGAGGAGGTAATATTGCATGACATAGCACAAGGTTCTTAGTCTTCTTAGTGTCAGATGGATTTCCAGTCATCTTCCTAGCTTCCAGTTTGAAAGTAGCGAATGTATCTAGATCTAAATAAACCTGAATCTCAATCTCATAAACTGATAAATCCATATCTACAATACTAGTGGAAACTAACAAAGAAGTAGATGAAATTTGTTTACCTTCCCTTGCAAGAGGTTGTTGAGAGTGCACAAGTTCTGAAAATGACATGAAGTGTGAGAACTCATATGCCTTGGAGGCATAATTTGCAGCACCCTTCACTATGATGTTCCTAGTAGAGATATATGTGATCTCGACTGAGTCAGGACCAAATATCACCCACTTTCATTAGAGGAAATTTCAACTCAAAATGGGCCTCCTAAAATGAATTAATAAAATAATATTAATTAATTTTGGAGGAAGAAAAGAAAAAAACTACTTTTTTGTTTGTATTTTTGACATATCTCCTCATGTTTTTACTCAAATTTCGATCGAGAGAGCTCGTTGGATGCGGAATAAAATTATGCATCCAATGAGTACCCACTCAGCATATTTTTTACGGACCCCGCTAGCCCAAAAACAAGAAATACCTGAAAAATGGAATGATGACATCATCATTCCATTTTTTCAGGTATTTCTTGTTTTTGGGGTAGGGGGGTCCATCAAAAGTATGCCGAATGGGTAATAATTTGATGCGGAATTTAATTCCACATCCAACGAGCTCTCTTGATCGAAATTTGAGTAAAAACATGGCGAGATATGTCAAAAATACAAACAAAAAAAGTAGTTTTTTTTATGATACCTATCCCAAAATTTATATTAAAAAAGTGTTTAAGACCAATATGGTATTTCAAACTTAAAGCAATTTCATTGGCTAACACATGATGACATGGAATTTGAATAAAAGTTAAAATGCCCATTTTGAGTTGAAATTTCCTCTAATGGGAGATCCAATATGAGTCATCTGGTATACAATTGATAAATTTGCAGCTAAGTAGGGCACATAAAGCACATCATTGAACTTTCCATGTTTAATATTGATAGAACCATTCCATTTGGATTGAATTTTACTCATATTTCCCATATGAATACTAGGACCATCAAAATATTGCAAGGAAGAGAATAATTCTTTAGACGCAACCATATGATTGGAAGCTCCAGAATCAATGAGGAAGGCATGTGTTGTTGAGAAACTAGCCTTCAATGTATGGAATGTCTCTTCATGCTCGTCAGGTTCTTCTCTATGGTCAGCATTCCTTGCACTAGAAGGTATAATAATGTTATGTTTCTTCAGAAGAAGAGTCATCTCATAAATTTGTCTTCTCATACAAGTGCTTTCTGGATGAAAGCCCCTTCCACAGTAAGAACAAAGTGTCCTTCCTTTTCCATTCTTCTTGCTTCTCTTCAAACCTGAAGGCTCATTTGACTACTCTTTCTCCAAAGGAGAATAATCCTTTTCCTTCCCTTTATCATTTGATACCTTAGGTACTCCAAGAACCAGTGATTGATCTATGGAAGATCGAATGATCCCCATTTGGATCAACTTGTCGTGCTGCTAAGTAAGAGATTCAATGGAGTTTAGAGTAGGAATCGTCCAATTTTTGAGAGAATGGTAAGGATGAGTTGATCATCCTCCTTCTCAACCTTGCATAGATTCAATTGGAACACTAGATTCTTGAGTTTGGTGAATAAATCATTTAGTGTTTTGAAACTGGCTAGATGAAGAAAAATCAGCTCATTCTTGAGCTAATATCTCCTCAGATCATCCTTCTTATCAAATAATGAAGCAATCTTATCCGAAACCTGCTTGGGAGTCTTCAATCCATTGATGTGGAAGAGAATATCTCGACAGTATGAGAGGCACAAGCATCCATAGGCTTCATCAAGCCTATTCCAGTACTTTTCTTTGTCAACATAATGAGTTGGCTCTATATCTGTCTCCATTGTGAGTCTGAAGAGTCTTTTGGAGCATAGTTGTATCTTCATGTCCTCCTTCCACTAGTGGTAGTTGAAAGGAGTGATAAGGTCCATTGGAGGACCCATTTAGAATGTAAATAAGAGGACTGGGCTTCTGTAGTGAATGAAATGAAGGGGACTGAGCTGCTTGCAATGAATGCAGTGAAGGAGACTAATAAACCTTTAAATCACACAATCAAATAGACAAAATAAGGTTGGCAGTCTGCACTTTTGGAATTTACTTCACAACGATCTTAGTTGATCAAGAAAGTTTGATCAACAATTCCTTTGCTTGGGGTATTATGTGGTAAATTCTCCCCTTGTGGTGCAGTACTAGAAGGAGCAATTTTGCTCAATTTTTTTTTTATCCAAGTATGAATTTGTAGTAGGAAAAGTGCCTTGTTTCGCCAAGGCTCTCATACCATATTAAACTAAGCACATAGATATGTGGACCAACACACATCTCACAATATAGATCATACAATTTACTCAACAATTGAAGAATGAAACAAGGAAAAAATGACTTACAATTGTGAATTCTTTCATTAATCAAATGTAATTAGATAATTAATTACAATGGAGTACAATGGATAAATAGCCACATGCAATTTGAATGCATGTGAGGAAATTCAAATCGGTTGGAATCTATTTGACTGAATGGTTAACTAACTTTGTCTAAATTATTGTCGGAGTTCAAAATCAAAATTCAAGAGCCTAATTTAGTGTTAACTAGTCTAAGTGACTAACGTAGGTTAGTAAATCTGCCTCACCTGTATGCAACCATGCAATCCTAGAGTGAACTGAATAGAACTAAATGTAGGAAACTAGAACTGAATGTAACTAACTCCTAACTGAGCTTGACTAGTCACCAACTAAACTCAAATAATGGAGGTTGGTATCGGCCCTCCCAGTGGCTCCTAATTTGTAGGGATTGATCTAGGAGGCTCCTAAACTGATGCATACAAGTGCAATCAGTGGCAGTTGGCCTCAATTAGTGTTCCCTGGACTTTAGTAACTAGTACATGTTCCCCAATTAGGACATGTGGACCCAATGGTGATAGTGACTAAAAATAGAATCAAAGGAATCCGGATTTAGACATAACTCATGATTTAGACATAAGTGACCAAATTGTAAAAGGGAGGATTATAATTCTAACAATGGAGAAGCAAGGATGACAGAAGAAAGGAAGGCAAGGTGAATGGGAGAAGGGAGAGAAAGCAGCAGGATGGCATGCGCAAGAGGCTAGGGGAGGCTACAAGGGGGCACAATAGGAGAGCATGTAGATGGACACAGATGTAGGAAGATGGAGATGTGTGGGAATAGCTAAGTGGTTGTGCGGAAGTTGGAGGTAGATCGAGAACTGAAGGGCGGAGGGTGGAGGTAGAGGATGTAGTGAGTTTGCATGGGAGTGCAACAATATTATATATATATATATATATATATATATGGTAAAGTACTTGCAAATCAAGGAAACTCTGATTTTTTTTAGATAATATCTTAATTTTATAACCACCGCTTGGATCAAGGAACGAGTGCTTTGATACCAATGAAGGAACATAGTCCTCAATAATCGAATAACCAGTACAAATAACGCAAGAAAGCCATAAATGGATAAGTAAAATGTAAAAATGTAATGTATGATATATGCTTTATAGTTAAATAGATTTGGGCTTTATATAAGTTCGACATGCACGTTTTCCTAAAAGGGAATGACTATTGACTTAGATAGTCGTTTAATTTATTGGAGACATTTATCACTATACACACTTGTTTTGGTCAACTTGGCCTAGTTAAATCGCTATCCTAAGTTTTATTGACTTAATTAAAATCAAAGGATCATTGTATGACATCAACATGAGCACACCCATGCCTACCTTCAGTCAAGGAGGCTAACTTATCCTTCTCCTACATTCAGGGAGGCTAACTGGAGCACTCTGGGGGTGATTTGAGTGTCATAAATGCAATTTATTGCCAACTGATGGTTAAAATCAGTTAAAGAGGGTATTGAAGGTGCCTCCCTTCATTAAATTGATTACTTCATGATTATTTAATGAACTGGAGTCAACAGGGATGCCTCCAACCACTTCTCATGGTCAGTTACACTTCAGTTAACCTCATCGGGGTTCATTGGAGTCATTGATGCAGTACCACTTGTTGGTTATCTTGCAGTGACATGTGTCTGAGCTACTTTTAGTTAGATTTAGTCATTTATTGTACTCCGACTTCAGTTAGAGCTCAATTGAGTCAATTAGGGTTTTGATCAGTGGTTAACTTGAGTGTTGACTGTGGCTTACATTCAGTTAAGCTAGACTCACTCATTCAATTCGAATGACCTCCTTGGGAATTCAAATTGTCTTGGCATTCATGCTTTCAGCATGATCATTGTATTGTATTATTCATTATTCATTTGATTATACATAGTATTTACTTCCATTGCAGCACCATGTTGCCAATTTTATGAGTATCTGTCGATATTCTTTGTGAGACTGTGTTTTCAGTTGCTAGGCCACTGTGAAAAATTAATATGGTATCAGATATCACAGTGGTATGAACCTTAGATCTCTCCAAAAAAAAAGTTTTTGATAGATATTGCATGAAAAATTGAGAAAATCTAAAAAATTCTAGCACTGCACTAGAAGCCAAGGCTTAGCACTTAATACCCCAAGTAAGGAAATTGTTGATCAAGCTTGCTTGATTGACTATGATGGGTGTGATGAAATCCCAAAATGTGTAGGCTGTTTGACCTTACAGTGCCCCTTTTTTCTTTATTTTTAGGTTTTTAATAGGTGAAAGCATTCATTCCAGCAGATTCAGATGGATTCTTCCATAGAAATCTTGACTCCATTCAATTTACACTCATGGAAAGGAGACATGGAGATCTAGCTACATGCAAGAGGAATCTATAGGATCACTATCGACACTGAAGAAGAGCCTGCTTCTGTGATAGACAAAGCTATATTCTTGAACATGAAAGATGAAGCATTCATATTCTTGTGCCTCTTTGTTTCCTGGGATCTTCTTTTACATCTTTCAGGATTGAATACTCCAAAGTAAATCTAGGACAAATTGGAAAACTTGTATGGAAAGCAGGATGATTTGAGAGTATACCAGCTTGAGAATGAGTTGATGTCTCTCCAGCCTTCCAATTTCAAGACCTTTAATGAAATTTTCACAAAGTTCAAGCATACTGTATTAATGTTGAAGCAATGTAAAGTGGAGAAGGAGGATGATCAGCTTATCCTCACCATACTCTCCAAACTTGGAGCTGATTATTCAATTTTTGTCTCTACATTCCGTGCAAGGAAGCTCACAACCCTTGGATGGAATATGCCTTCACTTAGTGCCTTCATTGAGTCCCTAACAAGTGAACATGATAAACTTATCTGTATGGGGATCATTAGATCCTCCCGTGATCAAGCCCTACATGTCTCGGGGCCCAAAGATCTGAAGGGTAAAGGAAAGTAGTAGAAGAATCCAAAAACTAAATTCAAAGCTCCTAAGCCTAAAGTTGAATACCAGTAGCATGATGAGTCTTCCGTATCAAAGAAGAACGAAGGAAAAGGGTATCATCCAAAGGAAAAAGTCAAGTTTTCATATTGCGGGAAGGGCTTCCACCCTGAACATGCACGCATGAAGAAGAAACTTGATGAAGCTACCTCTCTTCTTGAGAGAAATCACATTAATCTATTGTAAATATTTTGGAGGAGAGATCAGCAAGATCGGGAACCACAACATGAAAGAGGTCATGCCCTCATGGCAAGCACTTCGAATTCCAAAGCACTCTTGATAGATTCTAGAGATTCAAACCACATGATGGCTAAAAGAGACTCCTTCTTATCTTTGGAGACTATAAAATCCATCCCCATCCACATGGGAGATGACTCCACCATCATTTCAGAAGGACAAGGTACCGTTGATCTTGAGAATGGCTATTTTTCAAATGTTTTATATGTACCATCTCTGGCATCAAACCTCCTAAGTTTTTATCAAATGACACATACGAGAGTGCCCAAGAGAGTATCTTTCAACCTGAATTATGTAGAGATCACGGAACTTGTAGCTGAGAAACTTGTTGGGAAAGGCCTTGCAAACCATCATGTAAAAGCCTATGATTTTTCCCATTTTGTGGCAGATGCAAAGCCCACCGCACTGCTGACTCATGGAAATGAAGTTAGTAGATAGTGGCATGAGAGTTTCAGCCATCTCAAATTCAAATACTTGCAGAAATTACAGAAAAATTCCATGGTTCAAGGCCTCCTGGTCATCAAGGAAACCACTGGAAATTGCAAGGGTTGTGTTGTTGGAAAGCACCCTGAGCACAAGTTCAATTGGGGGAAGGCAAGCCGTGCTGCATGCATCTTGGGACTGATAATTCTGATATCAATGGTCCCATGCCTATCATAGACATGAATGGATCAAGCTATATTTTTAATTTTGTTGATGATTTTTCCAGGTACACATGGGTCTTCTTTATCAAAAAGAAGTCTGAAGTCTGTGAAAATTTCACTAAACTGAAGGCCTTGATCAAGAATGCATCTGGCCAAAAGATCAATATCTTGAAATATAAAAATGGTGGGTAGTATGTCAGTAATGAATTGCTTCACATATGCTCCGAAAGTGTTATTCAGGTCCAGCATTCAATTCCCTACACTACCCAGTAGAACGGTGTAGCGAAAAGGAAGAATCGGTCTCTCAAGGAGATGACCACCTGTATGTTGGAATCAAAGAAGTTGTCTGCAAATTTGTGGACTGAATCCATGCATGCTGCAGCATACATTTAGAACATACTTCCACACTCATCTGTGAAACGGAAGACCCCTTTCAAATCATACTTCGGAGATAAGTCAGACATGTTGAACCTATGGGTGTTTGGGTCCACTGCATGGGTCCGAATTCCACTTGATAAAAGGAGGGATTTGCAACCACAAAGCATAGAATGTCTGTTTATTGGGTACCCTAATAAATTAAAAATTTTCAAGCTGATGGATATCAAAACAAAATATATCATCATCGAAAGGAGTGTCAAGTTTGATGAACATCTTCAAGAGGTGGAACTAGTGAAGGAGAAAACTGTTTAATTTCCTTCCTATTCTACTGAATATTTGGATGATGAAATTGGGGGTGATGACCCTGATTTGGATCCTATGATTTCTGATACCAGGGTATAGAAAACATAAGATTCTGAATCATAACTTTAAGTACAAAATCATCTCCAAACATGGGCCCGAATGACACTCTCCTCCACAGGAGATAACATTGGAAATCCGAATGATCCAAGGAGAACCTGATCTGATTTCCAAAGAGCAGGTATTGCGCTCTATTGTCTTGATTATTTTCTATATGAATATTTTTATTCGATGATAATTTCAGTCCAAAATTCCTACTACCATGATCATAAGGATCCGAGATGGCAAGTTGACATGGATGAAGAGATGAATTCTCTTCAAAAAAACATTACTTGGGAAATAGTTTCTCTTCCTTTGGGAAGGAAATTGGTTCAATGCAAGTGGGTGTTTTAGAACAAGGTTGCTGCAGATGGAATCACTTACAAATAAAAGGTAAGGCTGGTGCAAAAAGGTTTCTCCCAGGTCCAAGGTGTGGACTACCATGAGACTTTTGCACTAGCTGCAAAAATGGACTCCATTCACCTAGTTTTGGCAATTTCAGCATCTAAGCATTGGGAAGTGAATCATATGGATGTTAAGTCAGCCTTTATGCATGGAGATATTCATAAGGAGATATATATGAAGCAGCCTGAGGGCTACATTTTTTATCCATATTTGGTTTGCAAGCTAAAGAAGTCACTATACAGGTTAAAACAGGCCCCAAGAGAGTGGTATTCCAAGATGGATGCCTTATTTCTCTCACAAAAATTCCAAAGGTGTATATCAGATACAAATGTGTATATACAGAATTTTGATTGTAATTTGATTATTATTTTTTTATATGTTTATGACTTACTAACCACAAGTAGCACAGTTGCTTCTATTTCAGTCATCAAAACTGCTCTCCACATTGCATTTGAAATGAGTGATTTGGTGCTCTTAAAATAATTTTTGGGGCTTGAAATTGAGAAAACTTGTGATGGGATAATGGTCACATAGTCTAAATACATATAAAATTTGTTAGTCAAGTTTAACATGGCTGAATGTAGGCCTGCACCATTCCCTTTCCTTTCAGGGATCATCCTTAAAGAAGGAAAAATCACACCTCCGATGGACTGCAGTATTTATCAACAGCTGATTCGTAGCTTATTGTACTTGACTCATTCTCGACCTCATATTTGTTATACCATGAGTGCTGTATCAAGATAAATGTAGCATCCCCATGATCGTCATTGGAAGGTAGCCAAGATGATCCTCCAGTACATTCAGGGAACGAGGACCTATGACATTCACTATGCTGCAGACTCCGAGCTAGAGCTAGGTGGATACATAGATTCTGATTGGGTGGGTAATTCTATTGATCAAAAGTATACTTCTAGATATGTCTTCATGTTTGGTGGTGGTCCCATTTTCTGGTCTAGTAAAAATATGGCCACCATAGCATTGTCTTCAGCAAAGGCCGAGTATCGAGGAGCGATGAATGCCTGCATCCAAGCTGTTTGGTTGCAAGGAATTCTTTTAGAGTTTTATCTTGGTATTACTTTGTCCACTGTCATCTTTTGTGACAATCAAAGTGCTATTAAGATATCCACATATCTAGTTACCAGGTAGAGGAATAAGTATGTAGAGATACACATGCACTATATCAGGGAGATAGTGCATGACAGGACCATCATTATGCAATATTGCCCAAATGATGAGCACATTGCAGACATTTTCACCAATATATTTTCAGAAAAGAAGTTCACTTACCTCTGTTCACTTTTGGGGGTGATTTCATTAGGGTGATCCAACTACATTCAGCGTTCATCTTGAGGGGGGGGGGGGGGGGGGGGNGGCTCTAGCATTCTTATGCAATTTATGTTTTCTACTCCTCCTGAGTATAGCTTAAGGGGGAGTGTTGGAGACATTTACCACCATACACACAAGTCAATTTTTCCTAGTTAAACCACTATCCTAAGTTTTATTTACTTAATTGACATTAGAGGAGCACTATATGACATCAGCATGAGCACACCCATGCCTACCTTCAGTCAAGGAGGCTAACTTAGCCTTCTCTGACATTCGGGGAGGCTAACTAGAGTACTCTGGGGGTGATCTAAGTGTCATAAATGCACTTTATTACTAACTGATGGTTACAATGAGTTAAATGGGGCAATGAAGGCACCTCTCTTCATTAAATTGATTATTTAATGATTATTTAATGAACTAGAGTCAACAGGGGCGCCTCCAACCACTTCTCATCATCAGTTACACTTCAGTTAACCTCATCAGGGTTCATTGGAGTCATTGATGTGCTACCACTTGTTGGTTAGCTTGTAGTGACATGTGTTTGAGCTACTTTCAGCTAGACTCGGTCATTTATTGCACTCCGAATTCAGTTAGGGATCAGTTGTGTCAATTAGGGTTTTGATCAGTGGTTAACTTGAGTGTTGACTGTGGCTTACATTAAGTTAAGCTACACTCAATCATGCAATTTGAATGACCTCCTTCAGAATTTGAATTGTCTTGGCATTCACGCTTCTGACATCATCATTGTATTGTATTATTCATTATTCATTTGACTATACAGAGCTACTACATCCATTGCAACACCATTTTGCCAATTTTATGATTATCTGTCTGTATTCTTTATGACATTATGTTTTCAGTTCCTATACCACTATGACAAATTAATATAATTAATAATAAATTAATATTAATATTATTTTATTATTTTATTGTTACAAAGTAAACCATATTCTTCAACAAAGATACTTAAAACATAGATGCTTTTTCACATTCCCAACAAACACATGGTTAGTATTAAGCATGTATATATAGTTATACAATATTCATAAAATACATATTCAATAAATAACTTCTAAGTAACCAAGGAAATACTCTAAAGGAACATGAAATAAATTCTATTTCATTCTTGCTAATCTATGATACATGAAATAAATTCCCTGAAACCACAACATGAAAATAAATTCCATAGCATTCATGCAACAATATATTAGTTCCGTGTACATTTTGACAATATAAAAAAATGCTAATGTATGCATTATTGATCCTTGTACAAACATATTATGTCTTGTAGCTACCACCTTGACAAGACCAACAATCTCAATTATAGGAACTTAACTCAATACGAGTACTTGACTTATTAAGGAAACTTGATGTGTAAAATCCACAATTCACATAATTGTAGGTGCTCATTTGACATATACTGTTTCAGTCATGAACCACCCAGATTTGGGCAATAGTGTCACTTGGCCAAAGGGGAGCTAGAAATCCTTTATGTATTTCTCCTTACTGAATGGAAATCAAGCCAATGTCCATCCAAATAAATCAATCACATGAAATGCATCAAGTACATAGTCCTTCTTCAAATATATGTGAAATATGTCATGCATATGTTCCATAAACAAGATACACGAAATGCATCTGAAATACATGAAATCCATTCCGATTAGTCAATCACATGAGATGCACTACCAAGTTGGATGTACGTTATTTATCAATCAAATATTTTCCACAAGGTTGCATGAAGTATCACTAATATATTTTTCTAATAAGGTTCATGAACTATCACTATGATACTTTATGAATATGTGTTTCAACAAAGGTATTTGATATACCACAATGATACTGTAATATACCAAAGAACACAAATAATTACTTGAAGACCTTACATTGTTATTTTTTTATTGATGTTTTTTGTAAAAGAATATTGAACAAACTATTACTAAACACGGAAATCAATTGGAGGTAGTTGTTAATAGAGTGTCTGCTAACCCAAAAGGAGAAATGACAAATGTTGGATAAAGAGCCTAGGTGGCAACAATGTGTAATGTCCACAAAAATCAGAAAACAAATTATAGGCTAGTAAAAACTACCTAGAGAGAACATTATTTACTTATGAAACTCCTTTATGTACCGCTGTTTAGTCATATGTTTCTCTTACATTCAGTCATTTACATTTCACTCATTATTTTTAATGTATATTACTTATGATGTTGTACTTCTGTTTACTACTTAGTATCATGTTTACACTTTTGTCGCTTATGTGTTATCACTCGATTTATGTGCTTTGTCCTTTCTACATTGTCGCACTTGTTAATTATAGAGTCCTAACTTAACTTTGTTTGTGGAAACAAAGTGGGAGGAGTGGTGGGACTTGTTCTCCCATGACAGTTTGAGAGGTAAAGTATTTTTTTGTTACGCATGCTTACTTAATTCTCTGAACTAAGGCACCAGTCCTATTTTCATGCAGTTCATGCTTGCAACGGAAACTTGTTCAAAGCATACGGAAAGCTGTGACCTTAAAGATCATACCGTTGGTTGACTTTTATCCAAATTATAATAGGTATAGTTACTATTCTTGTCAATTTAACGATTACTGCTGAAGCTCTTGTTCAGTACTTATGCTTCCTTATAGAATTGTAATTTATCGTTTACATATTAGTATTAACTTTGTTTTATGTGTAGTTTATTAAAACTATTAATCCTATCTTGGGTTACTATATATGCAGGTTATCTTCTTAGACTAGATTTAGTTCTTGATTATCTTACAAGGATAAAATGCAAAACATCGCATATTACATATGCCATGTTTACTAAGCATAAGCTTAGTGCTTAGTTGTATTGTTTTAAGTTAATGTTTTAACCTAATGTTCATATGTTAAATTCCTTTAACCTTATATTGGATTACATTATTTTAATATATAAGTTTTATAGTTGACTTAAGGCCAACGCAGTCCATGCATGGACTATATGCTTAAGCTTTATTATTGCAATACATTACGCCTTGTTATATGTATACATTGTCATGTTCATGGTGATATGAAATATAGCATGGTGATAAATAACATATGGTTATACCATATGTCAATAGGGTTTATGTTATGTGTTAGAGTTCACGAATGCAATGACATTTAAAATATGGAGCATGGGTTTAGTGTTATGTAATGGCCACCATCTAGTGCATTTAATGTCCTTGGAAAAGAGTGATAGCCTTCCCTTAGGCTTGGCTCACGATGGTTGTGCATTATGTTTGTCATTTAGGGTTTTTTCACTTTGGATTTATGCAAGGGGAAGACCATGGAAGCAACCTCCATACCGTGAGGTATGCTTCATTGGGTTTATATGCCTGCACATTGTTTGGTTTAATGTTTGTTAATGTGGCCATACTTCTCATCCCTAGTTTCACTTGTGTTTTGCAGGTTCGCTCCAAGTGTTTGCAATCGTTGCCACCATAAGCCTATGAGCAAGTATCTACTTGTTACCTTTTGACCTTCTTGGGAAGACTACGCATAGATTTGTTGCTTGGTTGGAGTTTTATGCTATGGATTTCAATGTGGGGATTTTAAAATTCACCTTCAGGCATATGATTATAGACTTGGATTTTGAACAATGTTTAAATGGATTTAGTGGTGGAGTGAAATCGCACTCCCTCTCATTCTGTGTATAAATTTTGGATTTGTAAATTTAAAAAATGGTTTGGGCCATTGAGCCATGGGCTGCACCATTGCTTGTAATGGTGCCATAGCCCATTGGCATGCCCGTAGACTTCATTTTTTGGATTTCAAAATGTAATGTCCCTCTTATACACCGCGAAGTAATTTGTGTTTCTTAATGTATTGTACTTATTCTCTGGTGAGGATCTCAAGGCCAAGGCCCCACCAGCAGAACCTTTTTTTCAGGTAGAGTACTACCTTAAGTTATAATCTTAGGAAGACTTAAGACCTGAACAAAACTTAAGCAACGAGAAACTAAATTCACTGTGGGGCAAGGCTAAAATGGTGAGTGAACCTTGGGAATTGAAAGAAGACAATACTTTTAAACAACTTAAGTTCCTAGGCGTCACCTTAGGTTGAGGTAATTCCAAAGTTGACTAACTCACCTTTTGAGTGTTTTATGATAACTTTCCCTATTACGCCTTAAGGCATCAAATGCTAAGAAATTCCCTAGAACCCATACTAAGAATCTTAAGCCTTATCTCATTATATATATATATATATATAT
>LPNX010725579.1:393759-421212 GCA_001517045.1 Pseudotsuga menziesii
TACAGAAAAAGTAGGTTCTCCTCCAATCGCTTTTAACGGCAAAAGGAAACAACGCAAGTTATTAGTAACCAGTTATTCTCTGATTTATTGTCGGAAAATGTGCAAGAGTCACACATATCCTGGTTGTAACCTTTAAAGGGTTGCATAGGTTATATTATAGAAAATATTGTGTAGTTTTGGAAAGGGAGGAATTACCACAATTATAAGGATTTTAATTAGTGGAATTTTACTGGGATGACCTCCCTGAAAATTTGCCGAACAACTAATTTCATGGGATTCTTTTGGAAGCGATTTCAGAGGCCAGTAAAAGCTGTTACCAAGGGAGTGGAGTGCTTAAAAATGGACGGGGACGTGTTTTTTGGAAAAAAAGGAGCAGGCAACTTAGATTTTTTCTAGGAGCTTACCCTCTGCGTTTTAGGGATATCTGACCTAATTATTTTGGAGGAGCTCGGAGCTCTACATTTAGAGCATACGGATCTATGATTTTGGGAGGAGGCGACATCTATACCGTTGATAGCTTGCACCTCTACGATTTGGGGAAGGAGGAAGCTCTACGTTGAGACATGCAGCTTGTGATTGTGAGAGGGCGCAGATCTTTCCCTCCAGCTTCCAAACAGATGGATATTCTTCACGATTTGCTCCCTGAAAGTGATCTGGTATCGCTTCACTGTGTTGTGACAAATGAGACACTTCAGATTCTCAATTTTGAGACTTTGCAACAAAGAAAGCAAGAGCCTCTATTATGAGCAATGGAGGATCCGATCCAGCAGAAATGAATGTGGCTTCCCAGCGATCATCTGAGTAGGGGTTTTTCCCTTTATTTTTCATTTTACTATCTCCTAAAAGGTAAAAACCTTGGTTTCTTTATCTATGCATTATATATTCTCTTTGAATAGATCGGTGTATGTATGTAGATGAGGATCGTGTGATTTAGTAAATATTTGTGCCCTTTTTCTTGACTGAAATCACCCAATTTCATTCGGGCGTCTCCTTTATAAGATATAGAACTGCTTTTCCTATTTGTAAACATCACGCTCCTGCTAGGAATTACGATCGGCAGCATCTGGGTAAAAGGTTGACAATAGGGCCTTGTATACCTTTCTTGCATGGATCCGCTGAGCACCATTTTAATCCACGAAATCTCACATCTAGACTGTACACCCGTCTGCTGTTTGCATTTCAAAGGATAAGTTATAGATACTTGAGAGTATCAATGCCTACATTCATGGATGGACATTTTAGGATGCGTTTTAACCTATGCTTTAATTAAGTCAGAATCTGATCCGTATGTTATGATCTCATCATCAACCTACGCACATGATCATAGTTACACATGTAACTCTTCCTGTATTTTAGATGAACTTCATACGATGATTTTTGAGCCTCTAATCCCTGTTTGTTTTCAAAAGGGATTTGGGCCTATGACTTCGTTTTCATTAACCCTTGCAAGTTTTCTTAAGTATCATTCTAGTATATGTTCGTCTTGCCTTTATAGGCTACATTAAATTCAATGCCGATAACCATCAGTGCATTCAGTCCTGAATGTTTTCAACAACCAAGGAGGAGGACGAATGTTTGCTCTCAGTAAATTTTAGATATACATCCTAGTCAGTGAATGCCTAGGAAATATGAAATTACTGTATTTATCAAACCCTCATTAACTAGTTATTCCATGCCGGCAATGTCCGACATATCGTGTACATATTCTGTCCTTTTCGTTTTTTGAGCTGAAGCAAATTGGGAGCAGCTTCCATTTTTCCGAGGGCTGATAGACAAAGACCTTTTAACTTGATATTGGCTGGTTATAAATAAATGAATGTGTAGGTTCCTTTCTTAGCTATACACATTGTGTTTAGCAGAGTCTTTATCCCAGCTAATAGGTACTCTCGGTGAGAGAGTATGAGAAAACATTAGAAGAAAGTATGGCAATGATGAGATTGCTTATTGTAAATTTTTTATTATAATAGATGTCACTTGTTGTGACCGCTTTGGTGGATGTATCCTTGGGGTTGGGCGAACCACGTATATTGTTGTTCTTGTTTTATGCTCCATGTGTTCATTTTGCTGTATCGTTTTATGTGTTCATAATTTTGTCATTATTTGAGTTAATAATGGATGAAGAATGGTCAAGGAAAGCAATCATAGTGTTTCATTCTGCACACTAAGCTGTTTAAAGCACTATAGAAATGAATGTTTAAACAATGGTATGTTTTTATGATATTGCATCAAGATGATTGTTTTTCTATTGGATTTAAAAGGGTGAATGTATGCCATTAAAGAAAAAACACATGAAGGTGCACCACTAATGTTTTTTCTAATTAAGAAATATTAATTGGATAATCTGGGCTCGGGCTCAATACCATCCCTTATTTTTTATGAGTTAGTTAGTTAACTCAGAGTTAGAGGAAACTAAACTCATATGTTCTTTTTATCACTTGTCGGATAGAATAACCAGAAAACGGAAAAAAAAAAACAAAGGACATATTATGTTGATAAGCACAATACTTATGGCATTCCAAATTGGTCAGGGCCCCATTTACAACACCAATAGCCCATTTTCACTAGCAGCCCTCAGTTATCGAATAAAACATCTGTTACCTTTTAAACTCTGTATTGATCGCGGGTCCCCATTCAATCTGTTCTCACATGAACATTGTACTGCTCATTAAGTTAAAAGGCTATTGCCATGTAAACTTGGAATCTATGTAAATCTGATTGCCAGGCGTATTCTTTTTACTTCATCCCTTAGCAAGGTGAGTAATAGAAATGCTAGGTAAGGATGCATAAACAAATTCTCTACAGATTATGGTTGTATATATTGTTATAACTAATTCAATGACGCTGCAAATGCATAACGAGACTAAATACGGAAGTGGAACGTGTTGATAGTAGGAAGGGTTGAATGCTTGTAAAAGGTATGATTTGTTTTCTCTTGGAAAGAGTCTGTGGTACCCAAAAGGAATAATAATGTTGGACGTTTTCAATAGGCTGACAGCTTGTCAACATAAAGATTGGTTGTCAACATAAAGATTGTTATTTTGATGAACATGAAACAATTGTTTATATGTGAAGTTAAAATATTCCTAAGTTTCTTTCTTAACTTGTTAGGTATTTGAAAATGTTTGATTAGAGGAGTTTCCAGGGATTGAGTTTTACCTGGTTGATTCTTCAACTCATGGAACTAATCTACCATGCTATTTTAGTAGGTATAAGCCCATTCACCAATTCTCAATTACGAGCAACCAAAAAGAAATAGTTGCAATGAAAAGGATGATGTGTTGGCTGCGTTAGTCTTGATAAATGAACAACTAAATGAATGAGAATCATGGGTATGTTATGTTGTGGTCTATGCCGAAATAAAGTAAAGGGGGCATAGATAAGCACTTAAAGTGTGTTGTTGTTGATGAACTTATAATCACCGAAGTAATGTACATAAGTTATTGTCTATTGGGAACAAAATTCATACTAATGTACCAGAAGGTTTCCATCAAACTCCTAAGAAAAGAAACCCCTTATGTTTTTTTGGGTTAAGAGAGTATTATAGAGATGGTGATTATAGAGAGGGTGTAACCGTAAATGATACCCTTAAGGAAAATATTTCAGGAGAAAATTTGTCTATTGATAATACTTTATGTTGTACTCAAGGGTGATATTTTGATAATATGTCAATCTAGATTGATTAAGATTTTAAGCAGGGAATTCCGGGGTATCATATATGAGATTTTGATTACTAAAAGGGTATGTATATATCATGTCATCTGGATGATGGGAATTAAAATTTATAAAAAAAAAAAAAAAAAACACCCCCCTTTTTTTTCACAATTTACATTGATGGTGCTACAGGTACGTTACATATGGTATCAGAGCACCGGAGTTGAAACACTTGGGCCTAATTGGGGTAAAAATGCTCCTACATGTTTTAGTTTAAGAAATACATGTTTACTGACCTTGGAGTTGTGCAGGGGAGGCTGAAACATTAGCTCAAAATCACAACGAAGATGACCCTATACCTTGACAGTTCTATGTGAGACCCGAGCATGTAAGTACACAGGTATCCGGTTATTCGCTTGCTCACTTATGAATATGTTTACAAATAGCTAAGATGATTGCTTCGTCTCTATTTTGAGTTGCGCCAATAAAATTTAATAAGGTATAGAGGTCTTCTTGGTCAAGCTCATGGTCAACGAAAGTACCATAGGAGTTTCTATTAAAATAGTAATATGGGAATTGGGGATTCATAGTTTTGTATATGTGTATGTACTGTGATTTTGCTTCAGTTCATAAATATGAATCTGGTTATGATTATATTCTGAGATTTTTGCTTGAGTTTTCTTATGCACCTAGAATTTTAATATACATCGGGGCATGAGTATGTTTCTGTGATTCTTGTGTGTTTTTCCATATGCGCTCAAGATCTAATGATTGCATGTATGGCCATGGACCAGGACCTTGTTTTGTATTTTGATTTGATAAGGTTAATGGAAGAGTCATGAACGGAATACCTCCTATTTCCTTAGTTTGAATTACTACTGATATGTGTAATCCTTTAACCTTGTGGTTGAATATTGAGATCGAAATCCTTGATTGGCTTCCAAATTTAATCAGGTATCAATTATGAATCTGTTTGCTGACATTGTATTAATTGGAATCTGATTCTTGGTAAGTTTCTTTCTGATACTTGCGACTTGAATACCGAAGATCTAATTAAATGCTTAAAGAATGTCGACACATTTCTGGACAACGGCAGGAAAATGAAGGTTTGAAAGTTGTTAACGGTTTTGATTTGTGGTTATAAATTCATTAATAGAGGTTTTGAAGTTTTGTATGTTAAAACCTATTACTTCATCAGTAAAGTCACATATGGAAAAAAAATACAAGATAAGCCGTATCTACTTATGAATCATGACATTGCTGGATTGAGCATTGAAAATCCTTAAATAGAATGGCGAATGTACTTCTTGATCCATGTTGACCCCGCTAGGGATGTTTTGGATATTAGTGAATGATGTTGTACATACTGAAATGTTTATGTGTAGTTACAAGTACCAGCTTCATAATTAAGAAAATGAATTCTTAGAGTCATGCTCTTATTAGTGAACATTCTGGAATTGGTTCCTTGTTGCTTGGATTGAGTTTTGATCTTGAACTATCCTATGTTTTGATTTACCCATGGATGGTATTTTTATTTTGGGTATTGATATGCTAATAGACCATTTTATTGCTATCATGTGTCTATTTTTAGATTCTAGCAAGAACCCTAGAATTGAATTCTAGCGCTAGATTAAATAATCTTGTTGGTAGTCTTGTGAATGAAACCATGAAGAATTTGGGAACATTGTTGTTGCTTGGGTGATGTTAAGATGGGCATCTTAAGAGCTGATATGGATTTTATATTGATAAATAAGTTGATGAATGTTGTATAAGGTGATATGCTAACATGGCAGGATAGGCCAGGAACATTAACGGTTGGAGCCAATCGTTAGGAAATATTTGTTGCCATAGATAAGGAGGTTAAGTATGGGTATTGTTTACTTAATATAATTTTTGAACGTCGAGTGTTTTTATAAACAAGGGCTAACTGTTGATGATGTTGTTGGCATACTAACATTGCAGGATTCACCAAGATTATGACCATTGCTACATCGAAGTACATTATGGTATATAAATCTTCCTGTGTATGTAAGTTATGCTCTTTTACTCAGAAAAGGGGTAAGGAGTAATTCTCTTGTTTTGTTTACAAGTATGTGTAGCTTGTGAATGACTATTAAAAATTGATACAAATTATGATAATTGATTATTGAAATTTTGGGTTGCCAGTGAATGCTTTGACTCGCTGTGTAGTTGATTCATGAACCGATACAATGACAATAAAGTCATGAAAGCACCCTAGAGTGCGCGTTGTAATAATCAAAGTTAAAATTTGTACAAATATGAACAAGGAAAAATTTGGATGCTGCAGGAGCACAGTGGTGTTAGGCAAGTGATTTGCTGCGTGAGCACACTGGTGTTAGGCATACATGCTGTAGGAGCACAATGGTGTTAGGCAAGCGATTGTCGTGTGAGCACATTGGTGTTAGGCATGGGGTGTGGCAAAAGACCTAGGTAAAAATTTGGACATCTAGAAAGACAGGACGCTGTTTGATGTCACTGAGGAGAGTAACCTAAGAATTATTGTAAGTCCACACCAGAAAAAGGAAAAAGAAACTCAAAGGGAGTTTGGAAAAACATGTTAAATGACTTTTCCAAAAGACGGTTACATTGCTTAATGTGAAAAATGGTTCCTCAGGTAGAGGATGACCTAATTGACCAAATGTTGGAGATAAAACCAACGGAAAAGGGTAGTAATCATGTTTTTATTTGCATTATGAAAATGAATGGGTATCATGGCATAAAAGAACACCAAAAAATTGCATATTATTACAATGCAGAGGGGATCTATATCTCATGTTAATTTGAATGCTATTTTGTACATGATGTACTGAAGAAAATTGGGCTAGCCTCGAGTTTGTTGCAGGAAAACTGTAGGCCTTGAACAATGGCGACTTGAGAAGACATGGAAAGACCACGGAGATCATAACAGAATGGATGAAGCAAGAAAAGATGACTCACGATAAGTGGGAAATGGTTGAAGGACAAGAACACCGAGGATGGTGTTAACTTTAGGGGGAGAGAATGTAATGTCCCTCTTATACACCGCAAAGTAATTTGTGTTTCTTAATGTATTGTACTTATTCTCTGGTGAGGAGCTCAAGGCCAAGGCCCCACCAGCATAACCTTTTTGTCAGGTAGAGTACTACCTTAAGTTATAATCTTAGGAAGACTTAAGACCTGAACAAAACTTAAGCAACGAGAAACTAAATTCACTGTCGGGCAAGGCTAAAATGGTGAGTGAACCTTGAGAATTGAAAGAAGAAAATACTTTTAAACAACTTAAGTTCCTAGGCGTCACCTTAGGTTGAGGTAATTCCAAAGTTGACTAACTCACCTTTTGAGTGTTTTATTATAACTTTCCCTATTACGCCTTAAGGCATCAAATGCTAAGAAATTCCCTAGAACCCATACTAAGAATCTTAAGCCTTATATATATATATATATATATATATATATATATATATATATAATAGTCTTATTGACTATTATGGAGCTACACGTTTGAGGCAATTACTATTTTGTATAAAAACAAGATTGAGAAAAGTATGCATATTTACAGAAAAAGCAGGTTCTCCTCCAATCGCTTTTAACGGCAAAAGGAAACAACGCAAGTTATTAGTAACCAGTTATTCTTTGATTTATTGTCGGAAAATGTGCAAGAGTCACACATATCCTGGTTGTAACCTTTGAAGGGTTGCATAGGTTATATTATAGAAAATATTGTGTAGTTTTGGAAAGGGAGGAATTACCACAATTATAAGGATTTTAATTAGTGGAATTTTACCGGGATGACCTCCCTGAAAATCTGTCGAACAACTGATTTCATGGGATTCTTTTGGAAGCGATTTCGGAGGCCAGTGAAAGCTGTTAGCAAGGGAGTGGAGTGCTTAAAAATGGCTGGGGACGTGTTTTTTGGAAAAAAAGGATCGGGCAGCTTAGATTTTTTCTAGGAGCTTACCCTCTACGTTTTAGGGATATCTGACCTAATTATTTTGGAGGAGCTCGGAGCTCTACATTTAGAGCATACGGATCTATGACTTTGGGAGGAGGCGGCATCTCTACCGTTGAGAGCTTGCACCTCTGCGATTTGGGGAAGGAGGAAGCTCTACGTTGAGAGCATGCAGCTTGTGATTGTGAGAGGGCGCAGATCTTTCCCTCCAGCTTCCAAACAGATGGATATTCTTCACGATTTGCTCCGTGAAAGTGATCTGGTATCACTTCACTGTGTTGTGACAAATGGGACACTTCAGATTCTCAATTTTGAGACTTTGCAACACAGAAAGCAAGAGCCTCTATTATGAGCAACGGAGGATCTGATCCAGCAGAAATGAATGTGGCTTCCCAGCGATCATCTGAGTAGGGGTTTTTCCCTTTATTTTTCATTTTACGATCTCCTAAAAGGTAAAAGCCTCGGTTCCTTTATCTATGCATTCTATATTCTCTTTGAATAGATCGGTGTATGTATGTAGATGAGGATCGTGTGATTTAGTAAATATTTGTGCCCTTTTTCTTGACTGAAATCACCCAATTTCATTCGGGCGTCTCCTTTATAAGATATAGAACTTCTTTTCCTATTTGTAAACATCACGCTCTTGCTGGGAATTACGATCGGCAGCATCTGGGTAAAAGGTTGACAATAGGGCCTTGTATACCTTTCTTGCATGGATCCGCTGAGCACCATTTTAATCCACGAAATCTCACATCTCGACTGTACACCCGTCTGCTATTTGCATTTCAAAGGATAAGTTACAGATACTTGAGAGTATCAATGCCTGCATTCATGGATGGACATTTTAGGATGCGTTTTAACCTATGCTTTAATTAAGTCAGAATCTGATCCGTATGTTATGATCTCATCATCAACATACGCACATGATCATAGTTACACATGTAACTCTTCCTTCATTTTAGATGAACTTCATACGATGAGTTTTGAGCCTCTAATCCCTGTTTGTTTTCAAAATGGATTTGGGCCTATGACTTCGTTTTCATTAACCCTTGCAAGTTTTCTTAAGTATCATTCTATTATATGTTCCTCTTGCCTTTATAGGCTACATTAAATTCAATGCCGATAACCATCAGTGCATTCAGTCCTGAATTTTTTCAACAACCAAGGAGGAGGACGAATGTTTGCTCTCAGTAAATTTTAGATATACATCCTAGTCGGTGAATGCCTAGGAAAGATGAAATTACTGTATTTATCAAACCCTCATTAACTAGTTATTCCATGCCGGCAACGTCCGACATATCGTGTACATATTCTGTCCTTTTCGTTTTTTGAGCTGAAGCAAATTGGGAGCAGCTTCCATTTTTCCGAGGGCTGATAGACAAAGACCTTTTAACTTGATATTGGCTGGTTATAAATAAATGAATGTGTAGGTTCCTTTCTTAGCTATACACATTGTGTTTAGCAGAGTCTTTATCCCAACTAATAGGTACTCTCGGTGAGAGAGTATGAGAAAACATTAGAAGAAAGTATGGCAATAATGAGATTGCTTATTGTAAATTTTTTATTATAATAGATGTCACTTGTTGTGACCGCTTTGGTGGATGTATCCCTGGGGTTGGGCGAACCACGTATATTGTTGTTCTTGTTTTATGCTCCATGTGTTCATTTTGCTGTATCATTTTATGTGTTCATAATGTTGTCATTATTTGCGTTAATAATGGATGAAGAATGGTCAAGGAAAGCAATCATAGTGTTTCATTCTGCACACTAAGCTGTTTAAAGCACTATAGAAATGAATGTTTAAACAATGGTATGTCTTTATGATATTGCATCAAGATGATTGTTTTTATATTGGATTTAAAAGGGTGAATGTATGCCATTAAAGAAAAAACACATGAAGGTGCACCACTCATGTTTTTTCTAATTAAGAAATATTAATTGGATAATCTGGGCTCGTGCTCAATACCATCCCTTATTTTTTATGAATTAGTTAGTTAACTCAGAGTTAGAGGAAACTAAACTCATATGTTCTTTTTATCACTTGTCGGATAGAATAACCAGAAAAAAAAAAAAAAAAACAAAGGACATATTCTGTTGATAAGCACAATACTTATGGCATTCCAAATTGGTCAGGGCCCCATTTACAACACCAATAGCCCATTTTCACCAGCAGCCCTCAGTTATCGAATACAACATTTGTTACCTTTTAAACTCTGTACTGATCGCGGGTCCCCATTCAATCTGTTCTCACATGAACATTGTACTGCTCATTAAGTTAAAAGGCTATTGCCATGTAAACTTGGAATCTATGTAAATCTGATTGCCAGGTGTATTCTTTTTACTTCATCCCTTAGCAAGGTGAGTAATAGAAATGCTAGGTAAGGATGCATAAACAAATTCTCTACAGATTATGGTTGTATATATTGTCATAACTAATTCAATAACGCTGCAAATGCATAATGAGACTGAATACGGAAGTGGAACGTGTTGATAGTAGGAAGGGTTGAATGCTTGTAAAAGGTATGATTTGTTTTCTCTTGGAAAGAGTCTGTGGTACCCAAAAGGAATAATAATGTTGGACGTTTTCAATAGGCTGACAGCTTGTCAACATAAAGATTGGTTGTCAACATAAAGATTGTTATTTTGATGAACATGAAACAATTGTTTATATGTGAGGTTAAAATATTCCTAAGTTTCTTTCTTAACTTGTTAGGTATTTGAAAATGTTTGATTAGAGGAGTTTCCAGGGATTGAGTTTTACCTGGTTGATTCTTCAACTCATGGAACTAATCTACCATGCTATTTTAGTAGGTATAAGCCCATTCACCAATTCTCAATTACGAGCGTCCAAAAAAGAAATAGTTGCAATGAAAAGGATGATGTGTTGGTTGCGTTAGTCTTGATAAATGAACAACTAAATGAATGAGAATCATGGGTATGTTATGTTGTGGTCTATGCCGAAATAAAGTAAAGGGGGCATAGATAAGCACTTAAAGTGTGTTGTTGTTGATGAACTTATAATCACTGAAGTAATGTACATAAGTTATTGTCTATTGGGAACAAACTTCATACTAATGTACCAGAAGGTTTCCATCAAACTCCTAAGAAAAGAAACCCCTTATGTTTTTTTGGGTTAAGAGAGTATTATAGGGATGGTGATTATACAGAGGGTGTAATCGTAAATGATACCCTTAAGGAAAATATTTCAGGAGAAAGTTTGTCTATTGATAATACTTTATGTTGTACTCAAGGGTGATATTTTGATAATATGTCAATCTAGATTGATTAAGATTTTAAGCCGGGAATTCCGGGGTATCATATATGAGATTTTGATTACTAAAAGGGTATGTATATATCATGTCATGTGGATGATGGGAATTAAAATTGAAAAAAAAAAAAAAAAAAAACACCCCCCTTTTTTTTCACAATTTACATTGATGGTGCTACAGGTACGTTACACAAAATGACCATGTGGAGACATTGCCTTACCATACTATGTATGTTGTTTATACTTTGCGTATTTAGTAAAGGACACATGTCATTTTTTCTTACATTGTTTGTAAATGTATGTGCTATGTTATGGTTTATTAGTTTGGTTTGGACACGGGAATTCGCCTTTGTTTTGGGTCTGTCTGTTATGTATATTTTAATAGCTGTAATATGTGAGAAGTGTGGGTGGTTGAGAAGCCAAGTCGTGAATGTCTTGAGCCTTCCCATCGTGGCAGAAGTAGTCTTACTATTAATTTATTTCTTGCTTATCCTATATTAGGTAGTTTAATGGTTGATCTGTTAAGAGGGCAGTTTTCTAAATAAACCATACTATGTAGTTCTATTTTGGCATGGTCGTAGCTTATGTGAGTGTTGTGCGTAGCCTCTATGGGTTATTTTAATTACTATGAATTTGTTGGTATCATAGAGGCCAGGGTTTAAAGACCATTGATGGAATTTGTTGTTGTATTTAGCCTGTAAAGGGACTCTATGTATTTAAAACCTTGGCCAAGGCCGAGGCCATAGAGAAATTGTAGTTTTCCTAACAACGTGGTAGTGGTTTAAAATATTATTGCGTGCATAAATATTATGTATAGCATGGCCTTAACATGTATGCAAATGAACCCCATAGGGTTTGACTCTTGTTTGGATTATGTAATGTAATGAATGGTATTTTAATAAATAAAAACAAACTAGGCTTGCATGCCCACAGGATTCGATTCTTGTTCCTGTTTGCAATATATGGATTTAGTATGATTTTGATGTTATTTTAATATGTTATGATTACTGTATAATATATATTATTTTAATTTGGTTATCGTAATGCTTGATGAGTTATGTAATTTTGTTTACGGTTATGTATAGATGGAAAATGGATAGAAATGTGGATTCTTTTATATGAATTATGATCAAAGATTTGTAAAGGACCACATGGATGGTCACGATGCTTCCTTAGTTTATTTACTACTGATACTGATAATTTAAATGCAAAGTTTCAATACTAGTATATTTTATTATGGGAGAGCTTGAAAGGTCTTAGATGAGTTTTTTATTTTTTTTGAATTAAATGTATAGATGGCTTTTATAAATGTTTATACATGATGACCTTATTTGTATATATATTTATTTATAAAGTAGTTTTGCTTGTAAGTAATACCCTAAGGTATCTAATTAGTATATTTATTTCTTTAATGTTGCTCCTATGATTAAATCTACTATAATTTGAACATGTCTCTACTCACAAATAAAATATGTTAGTAGAGTTATAAATAATAGGTGAGCAATAAAATAGCAAGTTGGATTTACCTAGTTTATAGTATTAATTTCTGAATATTGAATGAATAAAGAAACAAACTTAGAGATGCAATCCTAGCTATATACAACCTATAATAACATTTACAACCCAAGGGAGTATTGAAGAAAATGCAAACCCTAGTAGAGTCTAGCAAGAAAATCAAATACATAGGGTTAGTAGATACATTGAAAACATTCATCTAACATATCTATCATTTAATCTATAAGATAGCATAGACAGTGTAGGGTTAGATTTTAAGAAAGGTAAGCCTAGGAGATATGGACAGAACCATCATTTCCAAGGTTAAAAATATATAAAGAGCATTTATATAAAGTAGCTAGAATTTACCCTAAAAATGAACTTGACACACTAAGAACTCATACTTGTAATTTTTTTTCCCGAAGCTCCTTTAATGGCTGAACCTGCACACTTTTTAAATAACCAACATTATCAATTTTAAGAAAGATCTGACCTCTGATTTTGAAGACCAAATCACTTGGGAACTACCACGTTCCTCCCAACCATGAACCGAAACCGTTCCTTGTTTTAGTATGGATCCCCCCGAGATGGACTCCAACATGCGAGTAGCTTAGAGCTCCTAAGGTAAGGTTTCCTATCTAGTGTATCAGATCTCGATGAGTTCTCCTTTTTCCTTGCAGGAAATGTTTTTTCAAAAATTTACTTGAGATCAAACATGCAGAAAATTGACTCCTCTAATGATAGATCGTAACCCCAAGCATTTCTGCTTGAGTATTTATAGAAATAAATTTCACTTAAAGGGATAGTTAAGTCAAGAAACCTTGGTTTCTTGATTTAACCCTTTTCAATTTGAAACTTTCTACTAGTTCCTAGTTGGACTTTTATAGACATTATATTATTTATTAATCGTTCATAATAAATAATAATTGATGGAGCTCTTCTCATTTCTTCCATTTATTTATAATATTAATATATTTAAATATTTATACTTAACATGTATAAATTACATAAATAACGTAACACTTTATTAACATTTGTCTCTAGGCATCGTATACCATGATCCCTAGACTTAATGACACTTCTTCATTAAGGTCAAGTAGGTAGATGGTTTAGGTCTTCTAGGCTAGGTAACTCTAAACATCCTTGCATGTTGGATTTTCCTCGTATAACATGGTAGCTCTTCACTACTTTGATGAGAATACATAAATTCAAAATTTCATTTAATCACTTATAAATAAGTATGATGAGATCAACTTTTTTTCTCGAGTATTTTTCACTCAAAACTTTTAAATTCTTTTCAGTAACCCCCAACGCTTACCAGAGTCCATTCTCAATTCCTATAGGAGAGAGTTACAAACATAGTGCATTTCCAGAGATTTTGTTCAACACAAAATGCTAGGATGTATTTGTATGATACACCTAGGGATACAGTGGCCAAGGATCCGATGCTCTAGAGCTTATGCTCAACATCAACATGTAAGGCTCGAGGGCTTATTCCCAATACATCCAATTATATTTTCACGTGTTTGAGATCTTCTCACTCAACACAAAGGTAAGTACTCATGTGCTCCAAAGCTTCTTGGTCAACATAATTCATCCATCACTCAAGTGTTCTAGAGCTCCTTGCTCAATACAAAACATCTCAGCAATCATGTGCTTTAAGGTCCATTCCCAACAAAAAGAAGAATATACATATATCATCAATAATTGACTTACGCCCAATATATACAACAAATCATCATGTTCATATGCAGTGGGGTCTTCGACCTACTATAAAATAAAATATCAATTTAATCATCATAATCAATAGACATATGCCTATAAGTGTTAGGTCCAAAATTCAGGATACTACATCTCTCTCTCCTTAGAACTGTACATGGTTCCTGGTGTTCTAGGGAATCGCAACAATATCATGAAACAAGGCAACGTAAGCCTTTCTAATGGTGGCCTTCTTCTCCTAAGTAGCTTCGTGAGCCTCAAAGTGCTTCCACTACACATTCAATTGGACCACAGTACGCTTTCGAAGCTGCACTTCTCTTTTGTCCAATATATGAGTAGGCTCAAGGAAAAACTCCCCATTAGGTTCCACCTATAAAAGGGACCAATCAACAACATGTTTAGCATCATAAACATATTTCTTTACTAAAGATGCATGGAAAACATTGTGGACTCTTACATGCATGGGAAACACTAGTTCATAAGCGACTGGCCCTTTCTTGGCTAGTATTTCAAAAGGTTTGTAAAATATAGGTTCTAACTTACCGCACCTACCCAAGATCAATGAGCTTCGTTTGGATTTTTCTTTCAAGTAAACATGATCTCCTATTTGAAAGTTCTTATCCTTTATTTTCTGATCCGCATAACTTTTTTGGTGGTCTTGTGCTTCCTTAAGGTTCACCTCGACCTTGGTAACCTAATGTTCCAAGTCCATCAACAAATCAGTCCCTAACATGAGCCCATCCACCGCGCTATCCCAAGTAACTGTTGTCCTACACTTCCATCCATAGAGTACCTCAAAGGGACTCATATTGGTGGAAGTGTGATAACCATTGTTATACGCAAACTCTGTGAGATGCAAGTAATACTCCCACTTCATGGGATTGTTCATGACATACATTCGAAGCATGTCCTTCACAATTTGGTTTACTCTTTCAGTCTGCATGTGTGTCTGTGGGTGATATGCAGTACTAAAGTTCAACCGTGTCTCCAATCCGAAAAATAAATATCTCCAAATTTTGTGAGTGAGCTTAACATCTCGATCCGAGATAATTACCTTAGGTATCGCATGTAATCTAAATATTTCTTTCAAGAAGATATCAGCAATGTTCATGACCTTGTAGGTCGACTTTATAGGAATGAAGTGTGCTGCCTTTGACAACTTGTCGCTGACCACAAAAATAGAATAATTTTTATTCTTACTTTTCAGTAAGATGGTGATAAAGTCCATACTAATAACTTCCCACTTCCATTTCGGAATGGGTAATGGCTACAGCAATCCTGCAGGATGCTCACGCTCAGCCTTAACTCGCTAGAACTCCTGACATTTCAAAATAAACATTGCAATGTCCACCTTTAACTTAGGCCATAAAAAGTGTCTCTTGACAGCGGATATCATCTTTTGATATCCTGGGTTCCGTGAGTAGGGTGCCCGATGAAATTCTGTGAAGATGTTGGACCGAAGGTCCCTTCCTCTCAAACATGCAAGGGATCCTTGGACCATAGTAGTTCGGATTCGTCAACCTTGTATTCTTTTTTTTGTTGAAACAACTTGTCCCCTTGGACTTTCTTGAGGATCTCTACATAGAAGGGGTCAACTTTGTTGGCTGCTCTAATCTTCTCATGAAAATCTACATCGGTTTGACTCAAAGTCACCTCGTAAATCATGTGAGTTCGTTGGCTGAAAGCATCATCAACCTTATTCTCCTTGCCCTTAATGTGCTTAAGCGCGAAATGGTACTCACTTAGAAAAGCCAACCATATGGCTTGCCTCGCATTCATATCCGGTTGATCAAATCAATACTTTAGACTCATGTTGTCTGTCTTCAGAAGAAACTTCCTTCATATGAGGTAGTGCCTCCACATCCTCAAAGCATGGATGATGGCTACTGAGTCAAGATCATGCGTAGGGTAACTTTGGTCATGTTATTTCAACTTCCACCATTCGTAATAGATCACATGAGCATTGTGCAAAAGGAATCCTCCAAGTCCTTCTTTGCTTGCATCCATGCAAACAATGAAATCCCCATCGGGATCCGCGATCCGCAACACTGGTCATCAAAAGTTGCTTAAGATTTTGAAAACTTTGCACTTGTGAGTGCATATAAACTTTTTTTTTCTTTTTTGCTCATAGGGCAAGCTATTCTCGAGAAGTTCTCAATGAACTTTCGATAATATCCGGCTAATCCCAAGAATGCAAATTTAACTTTATGGAAATGCCACTTTATGCCTAGAGGCCAAGAATCCAATCCTTGTCCATTCCGAGATTACCCTTTTTAAATCACTGGAGAATCAAGATACAACTTATCCTCTCAATAGAGAAGTAAAGCCTTTGAAGACCCAGATATGTAGAATGCGTGGGGGTGTTAAATGCAAATCCATGCCTTCTAGATGAAATATCCCATGTGTAAAAGCTGTGAGTTAGCAATCCTTTGGTAAATAAAATATTTCTTTTATTTAAACACTAGTAGAGTTAGGGTATGAACATACTGGATTATTGTTTTGAAACTGAGCCGAGAGATTGGATGGGAACCAAGCTGTCTCCACATTGCAAGCTTGGAATATCAAAGACCCCAAACAAGTACTTATAAATAAGCAAGACGAGTTTGATGTAATGGATGGGGGAATACCTTCTACATTGTATCACATGTAAATAAAACAACAACTCTTAAGATTATATTCATAGAATTATATTTTGCAAAAGAAAACTAAATGATCTATCAACCTATCGCGCTCATAAGCGTTGTTTTTGCCACACTCTAAGGAACTCGAGAGTCAAATCCTTCACAAACTGCATCAAGATTTTATAGTTTAACCGGTGGCAATTTAAGAACAGATATTAACAGAGTTAACCGATACACTTTACCGAAACTCTTCCCTCTACATAGTTAGGGTTTAAGAACAGATATTAACAGAGTTACCCGATACATTTAACCAGAACTCTTCCCTCTACATAGTTAGGGTTTAAATTACTGAACATTATCTTCAGAAAGAACAAGACTCCAAGAAAAATCTCACTCGAGGGGATACAAAGGAGAAAAAACTTGATAGAGGTCGTTTATCAGCACAGGCCAGGATTTTCAAGAAGCATTAACCACGCCCTTGCTGTCTGAAGGACACCAGGGTAAATGAGGCATGATGGCGTATGTAAACCCAAACCCCTAGCCTCCTCATCGATGTCGTATGTAAAACCAAGTATCCAAGCAGGATAGAAAGCACATTTTTTTCTTACCATGAGGCCTGGCGAGCCTTATTGGCTTTCACATGGCCTCAACCTTTAACCCGAGTCGCGTTGTCATTTTTATCATGTGTTATTTCACATATTCAAGGTTAAAAACCTTAGTTTCTAGTTAAAGTTGTGACCACTTTTTAAAATATTTTCATATTACAAGGGTTCGCAAAAACTAATTTATATATAAAAATAAAGATAAAGGTTTTTAAATGAGACTTATTCCTTGCTCGATTTAAGATCCAAGAGATAGGTCCAAGAACCCCTATTTGACTAGATCAAAATATTAGAGTTAGTTGGTATTATGAAGTTTAGGGATGCCACCAAAATTAAGATTTAGATGCATTTCTATTTTAATAAAAAAACATAATGGTAAATATAGTATATGGTTAGAAAGATTGGTTATATAAAATCCTAAGTATTCTAGTTATTAAAGAATATATATATAATTTAGGTAAATTTTTAGGTTGGTGAGAGATACATTAGCAATATATTATAAAAAAAAAATCACATGATTATTTTTTTTCAACAAGATCACTTAGATAGTTTTTTAGCAAGCATACTTGTATCACTTTCTACATGATTAGTAATGGATATATAAGGATACATGAATTACATCTTCAAGAAAGGTACTTGAATTATATTTTAATGAGTCACATGATTAGTGCAAATTTTTCAGAATTTTTCAGCAAAGATATACAAAATACCACCAAGATATTTAGAGGATATATTTCAATAAAAACACATGAAAGTCACCAAGATACTACCAAAATACCTTTCAACACATATCACAAAGATACCTTTCTAACAAAGATACATTTGTAAAAAAGATTACAAATATATTTTTCTAGCAAATATCACAAATACCACCTAAACACTTCATGGAGTTCTAACTAAGAAACCAAAAAGGGACATAACAAATAGTTGTTAAACATAGTACTTTTCATATCAACACAAAGCATAAGTCTTCTTTATGATGTTCAAAAATCCCTTATACATCAACTAATAGTAATCAATGTATGCCACTAACATAAACCAAATCCTACATCAGTTATCATGCATGCATCAACCTTACACACATTGATCCATAGTACATCAACTCATAATAAGACGTCCATATATTAATCATACACCAATGTAAACCAATGAAAACCATACATGCATCAATTTAAGGTACAAACATCAATGATAGCACACCAATAAGAATACATCAATCATTTCAACTTAGAGAAACTAGATAAAACCTAGTCTAATCTTCATCACATCCAATACCATAAGAATCGATTAATTCCTCATTAAATCACCACCTACCATTATATATATATATATATATATATATATATATATATATATATATATATACCATTATCATATATATAAAGTTTTTATTCATCAATTCAATATACATGTACTTGTTAAAAACAATAAATAGCAAATGAGTTAATATCCATTACTTCAAATTCCTTTTAACAACTATACTAAAAGATAGTAATATTTCATTGAAATAAATAACAAATTTATATTAAAAAAACATAAATTATCTCTACTTTTTTTTTTGCATGAATTAAATACAATACCCACACACAAACATCTATAAATTAAAAATAAAAAATACTTAAAATTCAAGATGTCTTTCTAGTTTTGCTTTGTCCAACAAAAACACTCAAATTCACCATTAAATTCAATATCAACAATTTCAAAAATCAAAATGCCATGTAAGTAACATGATACCTTTTCAAATACCATAAAGCCACCTAAGTAACTTGAAAATGAGGTTATCATCCCCTTAAAAGAAAACTACAAACATTTCACTATTAACCAGCACAACCAACATCCTTTCACTATTAAACGAAGCACAACCAACATCTTTTCACTATTAAACCTAGCACAACCTTTTCAAATATCATAAATCCATGGAACTAACTTCAAATGAGGTTGTCATCTCCTTGAACATATTAGTGACTTGGGGGATCATGATTATGTTTCTGTTTATATTTTTTAATAATTGATGTAGGACCATTAGGACTTTCTTCAATAAATCTTTTCACGGAGCAACCTTGACTTGTGCATTTAGAATAACTCCTGCAAGTTAAAAAAATATTTTAATGAGTAGTAATCATAAAACATTCTATGCAAAAATACAATCATAAAAATAACTTAAATAATAATTATTAAATTTGATTTAAAATGAATATAAAATAAAATATTTTTTTATTAAAAACATATTAAAATAATTAAAATGCAAAATATTACACTTATGGCTTATAGTTTATTTGTGACTTATAGATTCGACTTTATTTTTTCCTGTCTATATTTGGTCCATCCATACCCATCATCAAACTGACAAATTGTTTTCACAACCAATACTCAACCAATACCTCAGGTATGTGATATATAATCCTATAATTTAAAAACCATACAATGAGATAATATATTAGCAATCCATACATATTCAGTAATCTCAATTAAACCACAGCTATGTTGTATAATGAACTTATGATCATGTAATTTCAAAACCACACCCCTAGATTTTATAACAAACAAATGTATACAGATATCATAGAATTAAAGAAGCCTTCCTGGGCAATGAGTAGCAGGCTTCGATGGAGTCCGCTCCGAGTGAAGTGATGATTCTGTCTGAAACATTATCACTTTTAAAAGTGGATAAATTCACTGGATGGCCCATTGACGCTACTTGATTGGACGTTGAGGTTGCCCTTTGCAACGATGTTGCTCCTGAACAATTCAATTCATCAATAATTAACTAAGCAGCCTGTTTATATATATATTTTGATGTTTGGTTGAACAATTCAATTCAACAATAATTAATTAAGTAACTTGTTTATATATATATTTATTAATTAGTACTTTTAAGATTTTATCTAGTTTATAAAATCATAATAATTTGTATTTGTAATTTTAAAAAACTTTTCTAAAATTCTAAACCAAATTTTCAAAACTAATAATATAAATATAACTAAAATAATATCCAAATATAAATATATCTCTATATGTACCTGTAATTTGCAAACTTTCATGCACTTCTCTTTTATCAACATCTTTTCCAAGCAAACCATCCACTCTAAATGTTGGTAGTAACAACATTTGGAGGTTTGGGATGATTATGAATATCAACATATTCAATCTTTATTGTCTTCTCATTAAGAAGGCGTATAATCTTCCTCCTCGCACTGCAATTTGCCATTGTACACCTGTAATAATCACAAATATACTCTTCCTCCTCGCTTGTTAGACCGTACATCGTCCAACGATACCCATCTTCAAATTTCTCAGTCAGCGTGTCGTCACAAACTTTATGTGTTGAATCATTCTCAGGAGTTGATCGTTCACCAATCAAACTTGGTGTTATTCCTAAAGTATCATTAGCAGGAGTTGATGGCTGATTAAACAAATCAATTAAACTTGGTGTCAATGGTAAAGTATCATTCTTTGAAGTTCATAGCGGATCAAACAAATAAAAAATATTGTGTTATTGGTAAAATATCATTGGACTCAATGCACAATTCATATATTTGAAAAAATTAAAAAAATTTAAAAATGGATACATGAATCATTACTTCATATCAACTTCATATCAATACAATCTGAAAAAGTTAATTCAACATATTAAAGATGACAATTATAAGCTTTACATGTTTATACTAAAGATGCTTAGAGATGAGAATGACTATAAACAAATGTTCATATATACTATAAACAAACCAGGCATCTCATTATATTGATTAATGATAAGTACATACTAATTATTATAATTTATTATGGGTAGTAAGTAAATTTCATATAGCTATTATTAGAGTTTACTATGGGTGATTGGGTGATTCATGGAGTAAGTAAACTTTATATCTATATGATATTTTTTTATTTGTTATATTTAAAGTAAAGATAGATGAATAGTTAATTGTTTTTGTAAAGAAAACAAATTATTGTTTTTCAAAAGTGAAAGAAAAATATAAACTACATGTTTAAAAAAAAAATATTGTAAACTTTGATAGGATCAATACTAGAGGAGACCAGAATTGCCTAAATTCAAAACAAACCAAAAAAAACATTCCCTAGTTTTATAAACTTAATGACATATATCTATGATTTATGATTGGTAAAAAAGAATTAATGGCAAGACCCTTTTTACTACTTCCCAAGTTCAGCACATACATCATCATATATATGCAACATCAAATCATATATAAACTATAACAAATTATAAAATTCATCATATATAAACCAGTCTAGACCATAGAATTTATAGAATTGAAATAGAAAAAAAATTATTTACATTCTGAATTTTTCAATAAACATGAAGTGGTTCAAGATGAAGATATTCCTTGGAAAGATTATGAGGCTTCTACTTTAATTCCAGAGAATGAAATATGATAATAATAAAAAATTTATTGCCACAAAATCAAAACCATGAAACAAAAAAAACTCATAAAAAAAACCCAACTACTTACAAAAGAAACACATAATTTTTTTTTTAACAAAATATATATATATATAATCCCAACTATTTTAGACACCAACAAAGAAGTACCCTTAAACCAACATCAAAATACCTATTTATTTGAAAGAAAAAATATATAAGTTTTTTTAATTTAACTTATAACTATAAACTAATTACTTGAAAGATATAATCTTTATCCAAAATTTACAACTATATATTAATTACTAAATAAACAATATATATTAAATAAAACCTTTTGACATATGAAAACATATTTCTAGTAAAATGGACAACTTATTGTAAATAAAATCCTAAGCTTATCCACTATACATGTCAACAAAACATAGATCACTTATTTGGAGGCTGCCATTTTTGTGAGACACCTTAGGCTTTTATAACTAATCACTATGCATTCAGGGTTATTATACATGTGAACAAAACATAGATCACTTATTTGGAGGCTGCCATTTTTCTTAGACACTGTAGCCTTTTATAAGTAATCACTATGCATTCACGGTTAGTTGTGACAAACCAAGTCTTTATAATAATTTCTACTACATTTTAAAGAACTCCTATGGTACATTTTAAAGAACTACTATGTGTCCACAGAGGTTATGCTACGAACTCTTTGTTTGGAGAATGCACAATCAGGTCATTTGGGAGGCTATATCATTGTCTTGCTGTTTGAAAGCAATAGTCTAGCTCCAATCATCTGTTACTATTAATTCATTGGTTGTCTGTAAGGCATTGTAGGTTATTTGGATGGAGACCAGCATGAAGGTTTTTGTGGAGCTGGAATGGTGATGAGATTGAACTAGTCTCTAAAGCCTTAGAATCTAACACCAAAGAAGAGTTTCTTGCACTCTAGGGTTTAATGTTTTCAGCTAAGGAAAAGGAAATAATGCCCCTACTATTTTTGGGGATTCTAAAGTGATAGTGGACTGGGAAAAAGGCATGAAACCACGCATAATCAAGCTTCATCATTGGATGAGAAGGACCAAGGACCTCATTAATAATTTTTAGCAAATCATTTTCTCTCATATCTTTAGGAAGCTGAACTCTAAGGGGACTCATTAGATCCAAACAAGCCATTGGAATTAAAATTGAGTCCATTGATTGGGCATTGTTTCATCACGGAACCAGATTAGAGAAAAACTCTCTAAACATTAGTTAGCCATGAAACTTACTCCATAAACAGTTTGAAAGCCCTAGAATGTTAACCTAGTCATATGATATGCAAGTTATGTTTGAAGATAATGGAATTGCTAGATCTGAATATAAGTTCCAATATGAGGATTTGAACAAAATTTACTTACTAAAACCTCTTTGTATGACACAACTTTATATAATATAAAGTCTAATTTTCTATGTGAAAAAAACACATTGAACAACTACCATTTCTTTCAAAGCAAAACTAGAACAATCACCTTTTTTTCCTAAACAAATTTACACACCATTGAATAAAATAACAGATGCAAAAAGGGCATTGGACAAAAAGTATGAGAGATTGCTAAAAGGGCATTGGACAGAAGGAATGAGATATTCGAACAAGGCTATTTGAGTCAAAAAGAGTGGTATTGTGAAGTAAAGGAACTAAGTTTGAAGGCATTACACATGGATGATTTTTATAACATGTGGTATTAAGATGTAGATGGACCTAGCCATTCTAGTAGTTAATATTTCCATTAAACTATCAAATTCATTAAACTAACAAAGTTAGTGTTTATTAGTTTTCAACTATGTTTCCAAATCATAGCTTTTTTTAATAAATCTTATCTTGTTAAAGTGAGGTAAACTAATAATAATAGTATTTTGGATATGCTCTAATGAATTACATGTTTTTGTAAGTAGATGCAAACTTTTCCTTAGCATTTAGCCTTCATCCACATAGGTCTAGTGAGGTGAGTATGGGTAAGACCCCCTAAGCTAGTTTTTGTAAGTAGATACAAACCTTTTCTTAGCATTTAGTCTTCATCCACATAGATCTAGTGAGGTGAGTATGGTTAAGACTCCCTAAGCTAAAAGACCGTTCTAATCCACCTGATACCAAAAGTTCTAATCTAGCTGATACCAAAAGGGTTAGTGCTGTCCACCACTTTGCAAACAAAAAAAACTTAATGAGAATTAGCATTTAGCCATCAACCACATAGATCCAATCACTCACATAGATCTCACCAGGTAGAGTAAGTCAACTAAATTTATGTTCCTAAGGATTAATTAACTCAATAGAAATAGGATTTTGTTAAATAAACTATCATTTTAACTTTTATTTCCAAACAATAGCCAATTTCAATAAGTTATGTTGTAGGTTAACTAAATATCAAAAGAAATTTGTCAATATACTCTTAAGGATCTAAGGATCTTGAGTTTATGTAAGCATATAGAGACGCTACCGTAGCATAGTAGCCTACACCCACAAAAAAAACCTAAAACCTAGATATATATCTAAATGTTTAGCTTATTTTCTATGCAAATAAGACCCTAGAAATTTGAGCAAACTATGAAATAAATACAATGGATGGGTACTCTTTATTTCTAGACAATACAAATATCACAAAACCAACTGACCAGCACATTAGAAGCAACTGGAAACTCGAACGTCTGCACCTTAGAAATATCGCGAGAGTCGAGCAAGGAGGCGAGACTCAAACCGCGCGATAATTTCAACAAACTAAAATCAGGTGTTCGCATAGGCGGCGACTGCATGTTTTCAAATTCGCTGGTATTCAGTTGCGGAATAGATCCGCCCGTCCTTGCATATAAGCTTTCAACCAAACTACCTCTGAAACCACCATTTGTCATACTGACTGGTTCAAGCTCAGAGATGTTTCTAGACACATTAGAAGCAGCTGAAAACTCGACGTTCTGTACCTTAGAAATACCGGTAGAGTCGAACAAAGAGGCGGGACTCAAACCACGCGGTATTTTCAACAAAGTGGAATCAGGTTTTGGCATAGGCGACGACGACATGTTTTCATATTGGGTGGTATTCAGTTGCAGAACAGATCCCCCAGTCCTTGCACATAAGCTTTCAACCAAACTGCCTCTGAAGCCACAATTTGTCATAGTGACTGGTTCAAGCTGAGAGATGTTTCCAGGCGCATCACATCTTTCAATCAAACTGCCTGCGAAACCACCATTTGTCATACCTACTGGTTCAAGAGAGATGTTTCCAGGCCCATCACAGCTTTCAACCAAATTGCCTCTTAAACCACCATTTGTCATAGTGACTGGTTCAAGCTGAGAGATGTTTCCAAACCCATCACTTCGGCGACTCATTGCACATAAGCTTTCAATCAAACTGCCTCTGAAACCACCATTTGTCATACTGACTCGTTCAAGCTGAGAGATGTTTCCAGGCCCATCACAGCTTTCAACAAAACTGTCTCCGAAACCATTATTTGTCATACCGACTGGTTCAAGACCGAAACCATTATTTGCCATACCGACTGGTTCAAGAGAGATGTTTCCCATCACAGCTTTCAACAAAACTGTCTCCGAAACCATTATTTGTCATACCGACTGGTTCAAGACCGAAACCATAGCGACTGGTTCAAGAGAGATGTTTCCAGGCCCATCAGAGCTTTCAACAAAACTGCCTCCGAAACCATTATTTGTCATACCGACTGGTTCAAGAGAGATGTTTCCAGGCCCATCACAGATTTCAACTGAACTGCCTCCGAAACCACCATTTGTCATACCCACTAGTTCAACAAAGATGTTTCCAAGCCGAGTGTGTTGGAAAAATGTAATTACACGCAGATCTCGACCTGGCTTCCAACCGACTCTATCAGAGTCTAGATAAGCCACGATTTTGTCTGTCAGTCTCACAAGGAGGAAAAGTCTACATGTAGGCAGCGTAATTCAATCGAATTTATTTCAGAAGCTAAGTTGTTAGGTAGATAGTTATTGCAGTGTTTAATGCAAAGTAAGTGAGCAAGTAAGTTGGTTTATGTTGAAGCAATTTTCAGATTGCCTATAAATAGAAGAAGCATTTTGTAATTTAGTATATAGACAGAAAAAGGAAAAGATACAAGCATAGGAACTCAGAGTGAGAAAGTGAAGTCAAAGCTCAAGCTTCTGTGCATTTGATTTAGCCGAAGAGCTGAAGCTCTGTAGACGGACGAGTTTGTAACAGACAAGTTTGTATTACTTTGTATTTCCACATAGTTAATATATGAAATAGTTTGTGGTTGAATTCATGATTATTTGGCCGCTCATATTTCCATATTTACTTCTGTAAATGTCTTTTACAATTATTGATAATTAAAAGAACAAGAACCCATAAAAATCTCACGGCGTGAAAGTTTGAGGTTTTACGGCACTTTGGTCGATTCAAACATTCCTACATATTTGGGCATATGTTTTTCATAAGTTATTTGGATTTGTAAAAGTGGGTAGTTTAGTTCATTTTACTCATAGGTGAAAATCATTTGTAATTTCTTAAGTCTTTAGACTAAGAATCATATTCTGCAGAGTTCTATCGCAGGCACCCTTGATCGCATCAACTTGATCGCACATAAGTTGATCGCATCAGGCATCAGCTTGATCGCAGATAAGTTGATCGCATCAGGCATCAACTTGATCGCAGATAAGTTGATCGCATCAGGCATCAACTTGATCGCAGATAAGTTGATCGCACATATCAACTTGATCGTACCTTCCAACTTGATCGCAAGTATTAACTTGATCGCACGTAAAAAGTTGGTCGCAGTAAAAAAAAATGTGATCGCAGTAAAAAGAGGTCAGAGTTAAAAAGTGAAATTATTATTTTTCAATATTGACTGAGCCCTAAACCCAAGTTTAATCGGCTTGGTTTTGGCTATCTGGTATCAAAGCAAGGTTATATCAGAGCAAGGTTTATAACAGCCCAAGATTTTAGGAAAGAAATCTTGTCTTAAAAAAAGGAAATTAATTTTCTAAGGAAAGTTAATTAAAAAAAATTAAAAATGGCTTCCACTTCTAGTTCATTAGAGCCTCCAAGTTTTACAGGAAAGAATTATGAATATTGGTCTTTAACAATGAAGGATTTATTCAGAGGACAAGATGTCTGGGAGATAGTCTAGCATGGCTATGCAGAACCAGGAGACATGGCTGCATATAACAATCTCTCACAGGCTGAAAAAGATGTCTTGAGAGAACAGAGAAAGAAAGATGGAAAGGTTCTGTTTTTTATACATCAAGCAATGCATGAGAGCATACTCCCAAGAATAGCAGCAAAGACTAATGCCAAGGAAGCATGGGATACATTGGAGACTGCCTATGAAGGTTTGGATAAGGTAAAGACATCCAAGCTGCAAATTCTGAGAAAAGATTTTGAATCTCTGTGCATGAAAGATTCAGAGAATGTAGACACATTCTACACCAGAGTTGTTGTGTTGATAAACCAACTGAAATCTCATGGAGAACCCGTATCAGACCAAAGGGTTGTTGAAAAATTTCTCAGAAGTCTTCCCCCAAGATTTGAAAATTTGGTTGTGACCTTAGAGGAACACACAAACATGGCGACATTTAGCATTGATGAGCTGCAAGCTTCACTCATCAATCATGAACACAGAATCAGCAGATCATAGACATCATTAGAAGGTGCATTTGCAGCACAGTCATCCATAAGCTGTGGTAGAGGCAGGGGGAGAAACAACTTCAGAGGCAGAGGAAGAAGTTCTTCAAGAGGAGGACGAGGCAGA
>LPNX010725600.1:0-132725 GCA_001517045.1 Pseudotsuga menziesii
TTGAGCCTTCCATTAAGCTCTACAACAATTTTACCTGCTCTGTGGTCATCAACTAGCTCGAACTCTCCAATATAACCTGGAAGAAAACAGAAAAGTTAACATATATCGATGCAATAACATAATTCTTCTCAAGACACTGCCTTAGAGACCGAAAAAGCATGCAATGTATTCGCTCCAAAAAGAGCAGAAAATTATCATAGCGATAGAGATCCAGAGAACATGGTACCAATCAGAGCCAGTATGAAACAAAATGAGAATTGAAAATAGACATACCATGCTTTTGCATGACTTGGAGGAACTTGATAATAACCTTTGATGACGGCCTGATCATCACTTGCCGTTTCCCACGCTTTTCGGCATTATACATGCTCCTCAGTGCATCGTTCAAGACACTGATCCTCACCATCGTGATTAATCTCTTCCTACAAAAAAGGACTCTCAGAAATGAAATAACTCCTCCTTTTACCCCATTAAGGCATGATACATGAGATACATTTCTCTACATACTATATATATTAAGGCAAATATAATAAGGTTTCATTGATCAAGTACGCAAATGGGAAATGACAAATAAAACATAACTTAAATTCTGCTCAGACAGAGCCTTGCACTACACAAGATCCATGAAAACTATTGGCGACAAGTAACCCCCCCCCCACAATACATTTCGTTCTGGCATTTTTTCAAACACATTGCGCGCATCCTCCAAACTCTGGCATTTAACATACATGTCAACAAGCGCAGTCCCTATGAAGACATTATCTTGGAATGTGTTGCTCTTAATTATTTCTCTATGAACCTCTCTACCGCATTTAAGGTTTTCCATGAGCCCGCATGCTCTGAGAACGCTGGGAATCATAAACTCATCTGGCTGGATGCCTCTTTGTTTCATTTAGTAAAACAATATCCACGCCTCCTCGCCATGGCCTTCCCTAGCATAAGCTACGACCCTGTAATCGACGCAGGCCTGCAAGAGAGAATCGTAGGCAGAAGAGTCTATGGAAACTCGTTGGGGATCCATGAGATACAGAGTCTCCAGAGCCTNAGATGCGACCCTGTAATCGACGCAGGCCTGCAAGAGAGAATCGTAGGCAGAAGAGTCTATGGAAACTCGTTGGGGATCCATGAGATACAGAGTCTCCAGAGCCTNAATTACATAGTGTTGTAAGATCCTCCTCGCTCGCGTCCATGGCCTTGTCTTGTATGGTGCGAAGAGAGAAAAGAACGTGGGTAATGCAACCCTGTCAAACCCAATAGATAACAATGAGGGCCGAGCCCAAAATAGTAATGGGGTTTCTCTTCCCTCCACAAATCGATTTGGTGAACCCNCTTGTATTGTATGGTGCGAAGAGCGAAAAGCACGTGGGTAATGCAACCCTGTCAAACCCAATAGATAACAATGAGGGCCGAGCCCAAAATAGTAATGGGGTTTCTCTTCCCTCCACAAATCGATTTGGTGAACCCGGTCGAAAGGTAATAGATTTCAATCTTTATTATCCCAAGCTTCCCCAAGTTAGAGCGTTGAACTCAATCATTCCCTTTCCATTGAAATCATTCATTCCCTTTTCCTCTAATATTTCTTTCATTTTATATGCATCTCAAGTTCCCTTTCAATCTATTATCCTATGAAGATTCACTAAAAAGAGCTTAATATTTTTTCTTAACTTAAATTTAAGAAGTAAAATGTGATCCATGAAAGTCAAGCCATAGTATAATCAAGATTCATATAATTAATTTGGTTATTTCTTATTCTTCCACTTAAATTCACACTTTATACACAAAAACATTTTCTTTCATTACTTGAATTTTGAAATGGAGAATGAATTTAGTTGTACCTTTGAATTGGTTAACATTTTATAAAAAAAAACTTGATCGTATCTTAAAAATAACTAAATAGTTGAGCTAAAATTTAAAAATAATTTTGGTTTTTATGTGGGATTATTTAACTCAAGCATAGTCCTACATTAAACTTTCTTATTAGGAAACAACATGATAATATTTTCTCATTGGATTAAAATATAAAAAATTGGCCAATTTTAACTACAAGCATCCATGTTTCTTCCTTCTTATAATTATTTTCTAAATACCACTTATTCAACCATTCCCCCACCTTCAAATATTTCCTATATTTAATGTACCTTTCCAACACTTGAAAACACCATCTTCATTTTATTCTCATCATTCTTCGTCATACACTTCAAAATCTCTCATACACCTATTTCATAGAAATGATAACCACCACTTCCTTGACTACATCATTATGCTCTTCACATTTGATGTTTTCTAGCTTCATAGCAACATAACTACTCTTTATCTTCTCAACTTAATTTACCAAACACTATTATTGGGCACAATATCCCTTTTTATTCGCTCCTTTCATTCCTTGTCCCATCAAATGTAACCTAAGTTTATTTCCATTTGAAACTAACAAGTATTATTTTTTTAATCATGCAAACCGTCGCTTAAGCGACACTTAGGAGGAAAACCGTCGCTTAAGCGACACTTAGGGGGAAAACCGTCACTTAAGCGACACGCAAGAGGATAGAAATTTTAGCGCCGTCGCTTAAGCGACGCTTATGCCCATTATTTCAAAAAAAAAAATTAATCTTTCTAATTTTTGGCACGGTTAAAATAAAAAATCCACGCGCCGTCAGAAAAAACCGTCGGATTTTGGATCAAAATCTAGTAGTGTGGTTTGATATCAACACCTTTCACATGTGTTGTTCCAGCTATTTTCTGTCTCTTTGTTTTCTCTTGCATATTTTGTCAAATACTATGATGGTGAAATTTTTCTATCTCCTAGATATAAATTTAGATGCAATTCTCAGATGGTATCAGAGCTTGTTGGAGCTGCAACAAATCTTGTGAGGCTGAGTTGTTGTTTATGGCATATTTCCAGTTTATCTGAGTGTTTTTCATTGTAGGTTTTTACAACAACTTCATGGATTCAAAATTTGTTCCTCTCCTTTCTCCATTCTACTATTTTGAATGGAAGTTGAATATGTGTGCATATCTCAAGAATGGGGAAGATGTCTTCTGTTACCAATGGGGAATATGTATTTCTAGTTGATGTTCATAGTGATCCTTCTCTAGAAGATGGGTTTTCTTCACATAAGAGTATTGGTTCCAAAGATGAAGAGGTTTGGATGTCAAGTGAAGATATCCCATTGCTTCACACTATTTTTCCAATGTATTCCTCCACCAATACTGGTAGAGTTCCTTCAATTTCATAAGAAGATGGAGAAGCCTTTTCCATCATAATGGCACATTTGTTACTCTTGTTCCACCTTCTTAGAGCTGATTACAACCTTCATTCGAAGTTAATGCTTCAGGAGCCTTATGACTCACTTGGGATCACCTATTCTTAAGAACCTTCAACCTCTTTCAGGCATGGCATCCTATTTGGTTCATAGTTCAAGTCTGAATAACACCATTCTCTCTCCTATCAGTACAATTCAGTTTTTGTACATGGTATAATGATTCATCATGCAGTTGTTCTTGAGTTGGTTGAGCATGTTCTACTTCTTCCTAAGAAGAAGATTCCTCTAGAAATTTTTTAGTTTGGAGTGTATGCAGCCTTGCTTCTATGTCATAATACATTTTTATAAGGGGAGGTTTTGTCCCATGAGGTTTTCCTCCTTACCTCTGTTACATGGATAAATAGAATTTTGTTGTAAATGGTGACTTGTGCCTTATTTTTCAAGGCCTTAATAAATCATTAAATTGTACTAAGTTTGTATTAAGAGAGGGTGTTGGAGCAGTAATTCATCCTTAGTACATATTTTAGACCTTAGGCTAACTTCATTTTCATTCATGTAATGATAGCCTATGGTTTAGACATAGGAGAGTTGATTCAACAATATATCTGGTTATTTTAGCATGTTCACACCTACAACAATGCCCTAGATTGTCAACCTATGTGCACCCTAATTAATGCATTGGGGTGCTACCTCCTTGATTTCGGGGATCCAAGGTTGACTAAGTGTGCTAGTGGTGTATTTGTCCTATTTCAGCTCTCCTAGGAGAATTTATTACCACCTATAGCCTCCCACTCACCGCGATATTTTCAACCACCCTTTTCTAGGACTCATTAATGACCCACCACACTTCACCAACATTCACACCTTATTTTGGGACTGTTTGGGCTTAGCTGGGTCTTGATTGGTCCACCTATGGGCGATTGAGGTAAAATCTCACCATGACACATGTACCACTCCAATTGGATTATAGAGCCTCTCAAATTTGTCCAATGTACTAAAAATATGTGTCATACACATCTTCAAGGTGTGTTGTAATATAATGGTTTGATATTAGCATCTTTCACATGTGCTATTCCAGCTATTTTGTCTTTTTGTTTCCTCTTGCATATTTTGTCAAACACTTTAATGGTGAAATTGTTCTAGCTCCTAGATCTAACTTGATATGTAATTCTCACACTTATTTAAGCTCTTATTAGACTCTTAAAATGTGAAAATATTACCAAGATAAATTGTATTCTTCATGCTTGTAAAATGACCTAAAGAGTCGTCTTCCTCGTGATAGTTTACCCCTTTTTCAGACCAAGGGGCACTACTTACGAGAATGGTATACTCGATAAAATCATGAATGGAAGAGTTATCCTAGGAATAATTTTATAATTTTTCAGGATATGGGGACTAAATTCATGAAAAATTCCATTTGTGTGTCTTCTTAGTCATTTCAGACTCTCTAAACATGAAACAAGGAATGGGTTTGCTTTCGTCAAACTCATAAAATCAAACGATGAAGGACCCTTTCCAGGAATGAACCCCTCCTTTCTCAGGTTCATAAAAAATATGAGAATGGAATCATCACTTGATGATATATAATGAGTGTTTGTTACCCTCTTTGTACTCATAAAAATGAAAAGAGGCACTCATCCTTAGTGGAGGGAAAATTAGAGGAAGAGTTCGTGTTTTGTTGTATTTATGGCAGTACATAGTGACTCTTGAACATGGAATTCATTTTCATATTCATTTTCAGTACTTGGGTAATCAGTTTGTATTTGATCCCTGCTAATTCCATGAGTCTTTTTACCTCCTTTGAGTTGTCCAAGAATACTCTTGCTATTAGTTGCATTGGGGGATTGGTATCATTCTTGTGTCAATACTACCAAGCCATGTCATGCCCATGTTCAAGATAATTTTTTGTCATCTATCTACAGTTAGTTTACCTTCTATCATGTTTTCCATCTCTAAGTCAATCTTGTACATCACTCAATTGTCTAGTTTACTCCAAAATATCTATGATTGTGTTTCAGGTCGATGATAGGGGATTCATCATGGCCCTCCTTCGACGAGTCTATTCCTATAGACTTCAACATGTCATACAAGGATAAGACTTAGAAACCAAGACAAGTACCTTGGACTTGCATGCCTTAATATCATGTTACCTCTCTTTCAACATGATTTTATATAATTGTCCCTTGATTGAAATATCTCATTGAGTGTTCAACTCCAAGTCTTTTATTCACATTTGATGGTACATATTGAGATACCATGGGAATCATTGAAATCAATGGTGGTATCCCTTGCACTTCTTAACAGTTTACATTAATGACTGCTAATCAAGTGGTTTCTACCATGTTCAACGTTAATACATTATAATCAAATGGTTATATTTGTATCATTCCAGGTTAGGCTTGAATACCATGGGTTGTTAGATATGTTTCCCACATTGCGATGGAGTTTGTTTGAGTCATATTACATGGATCCACTTTCTATTGGTTGTGGATGTTTTATCATATCATCATGGATCTACGCTTGTGTCTAGTAGCCATGATTGTATTTAATTAGTCTCTACTTCCATGGATCTCCATTGTATTGGTCATTAGCCATGTTATGAGTTATATGGGGTTTGACTCAGTTGTACTACAACAAATTCCAGTCAACATTATTGCCTTCAATTTCTTCACTTTGCAAAGCATTCACCTATCGCATTCCTCTAACTTCATTCTTTGAGGGAATTCTATTGCATTGAAATCTTGTCATGTTGAGCCATGTTTTAACCCTGTTCCTCAATCCCTAAAGTTCCCCTAGCTGAATGGAATTGAATAGGAGGTTATTTCCTTAACTTTTTCCCCTATAATAAGGAAAACTCTCTTTCTCCTTGGAAAAGATGCACCGAAACCTTTTCCCTTCATTCTAAAAGCACCATCAGCACTCTTTCCCTTCATGTAAGGTGCGTCGATGCTCTTTCCCTTCATGAAAGGTATGTCAGTGGTGTTTAGAGGGAAAAATGAAGCTTTGAGACTCTTCTTGAAGGTGTATGAGGTGGATGACCATCCCTAGGTTCTAGGTGAGGTGGAATTCAGTTCCCTAACCTATGGGTAATATCCCTTAGACCCCTCCTAATCCTCAACCTACTCTATCCCTTTATCCTTATAAATTGAACCCTCTCTCTATGGTGAAGGGAGGAAGGACTATGGTACTTTTATATTGGTGGAATTTCTAGGTGATCCCTATCATCCTTTGGGAGGCTTACTATATTTCTTTGGAGGCTTGGCTTGGATTGTTTGATGGACAATTGTAATGTTAAGGCCTGGTTGTGGCACTCCTTCTTTATGTAATTCTATCTATATCCTTGATTACAGTAATACGAATCTCTTTCCATAAAAATTGTTGTGTTGATAATGTTTAGAGATTTCTTCCTTGACTATTATCTTATATCAATTCATGTTTGGATACACATGCACTATTTTATTGTTTACACTTGCTCTATAGGGTTTTCCAGCTCAATATATGAAGGATATGGAGCTTATATAAAAAAAGAGAGAAGAGGATTTGCAGACCTCATGTAGGTGATCTATATATTCACTTGCATTTCTATTTTATCTAGTAAAGTAGGTTGTATTGTGTACTTCATTTGTTCTAGATCCACTTGGATTAGGCATATCTGGCTTGATTTCACTTGATTATATTTATCGACTAACAAGGGGGTTGGAGTTAGGGAGGGGGTTAGTAAGGTTTGTAGGATTTATAGACACACAAAGTGAGAGAGAGAGAGAGGAGGGTTCTTAGTCGTATGGGGAGTACTAGGGGTTTGTGTGCATGTGTGTATGTGTCTATGTGTGTGTGAGAGAGAAAGAGAGAGGCAAAAAGAGAGGGAGCACATGGTGTGTTGTGGGGTTGGGAGAGAGAGAGATACAGAGAGAGGAGTAGAGGGTTTAGTTGTAGGTGAAAGAGTAGAGGTGGGTGTGTGTGGGAGATAGAGAGAAGGAGAGATATTTGAGGGGGGCCATGGTAGGGTGTGAGTGTGTTTGATTAGGGTTAGGGGGGAGGATGTGTAATGTCGCTAACCCTCCAACCAGTGAAGAGGATGCTATCATAACATTATCTATCCAGGAAACTAGCCCCATGAACATACACATAAAAATTGAAATGCTTTGGAACTAAAATATGCATACATTATTACCATACAGTAGAAGCAAAAATATACATTCAAGCATCCAGCATGTTAATTGTAATTCAATATCAAATGTAATTGGAGGGATGAACTAGATGAGAATACTTATCTTATAAAGAATTTGTCCTGCAACCAACTACGTCGCTGCAACGTTCCACCCAACCATAGGCCATTGTGATCCTTAATCTCTTAGAAATGTTGCCACCCCCGAGATGTGCATGTTTCCCCAAGGAATAAGGAACTAAGCAGGCTCACACATAGCCAAATATACACAACTGAGCCAAGCCAACACAATTGGGTTTATCAGGCCAACAAGAAGCTGGGAAAAGCTGACTTCTAAGATGGTGGGATCATGGAAGAGCTAAGGACCTGCACCAAAACTAGCCTAAATTCTAGGATACCCACACACACCCAACACAAGGAATCAATCCCTTCTTTGTTGCACAGTCCCTCAAGCTCTTACTTCCCTTCCAGTGCTATTCAGGGGGTGTGGAGAAGAAAGCCAGCCCTCTAGCTCTTTTTTTGAGGTTACCAAACATAGTAGGTTTATCAAGCGGACCAAGCCTTCATTCCCACTTCAATACAGTCCAAAGACCAACCACTGCATACACACAGCAAAAATCAATCAATTCATATCTATGGGGAAGGAAAAGGAAACATTACCGCAACCAAAAATGGTGATACATAGATTAGACTAAGCAAGGTGATCCCGGAGTTGTTCTTTGCCCTAATATCACCAAAACAAGTCAGAAACAACACACACTTGTGGGGAAAACAATACCCATGATCTAACCACTGAAAACAATGAGAGAGACACAGCTAATTGGGGAGGAAATCAGACTCAACAGACTCTCAGCATGGACATGGATTCATATACACAGAACCATAAAACCAGTAAGGTAGCTATGCACAGAAAAATCCAACAATGAGATTCACGCACAGGAAAATTCCATCCATTTTTGGGAGAGAACCCACACAACCAATTCATGAGGGTAAGGAAGCTCTTCCCCCATTCTCTGCATGAAGGAAAGAAATGGATAATGTGCCGTGGTCTCCTCCTACCCACATGAGGGTGAATAAGTCTCCTGGTGGAGTGTGCATGTGGGCAAGGACTGATAGTCCTGCCACACACCACTGCCCAGCAATAACTTCCCAACTATCAACATATCCTTTTAATTTTGTAGTTGACTGATTGAGACAAGGAAAGGTGAGTAAGTCAAAGGGTGGGTGACAACTAAATGGGTTTAACAACTGACACTTGGATTTTTTCCAATGGCTCTCAATGGTTAGACATTTCCCTCCCTATCATTAGGAAAATCATGCCCTTTTCATTATGGTTGCATTGACGTTGCTGGTTGGGGCTCATTTTCAATTAAAATGCATGTGTACATGATGCTAGAATTAATATGTGTCGAATATCATGATATACCATTGGGAATTATTTTAATCATCGAAACATAAAACAACCGAATCGATGGTGGGGATTTTTCCTTTGGCTCCATACCACAATTAATTACAATATATACATGATATACATTTTAATGGAAATGGGGTCAAAACTAGGGTGTTATAGGATGGGGATTAGGGGAGAGAAATGGATAGAGATAATAGTGTGGGAAGAGGGGTTTAGGGAGGATTAGTAAATTTAAAGAGAAAGAGGGTGTATAGTGTGTGGCAAAAGAGAGAGAGAGAGAGACAGAGAGAGAGAGAGAGAGAGAGAGAGAGAGAGAGAGAGAGAAGGGAAGTGGTGGAGGTAGATTGGGTGGTTATGGGTAGGGAAATCAGGGGGGGTTAGGGAGAGAGATAGGGAGCTTAGTTGTAGTAGAGTGTGAGAGGGATAGTGGGGGTATTAGGGTTGTAGCAGGGATTTCTCCTTGCTACAGGGGTAGAAATGGCTCCCTTTTGTCTATAGGATAGAAGGGTAGGTTCCTATGTAGATAAATGATGAAAATAAAAACGTAATGTAAATGGACAGAAAGTAAACTAAGAACAGAAAGAAGAGAATGGCGAAATGATGGTGAACCCCTCTGCACACAAAGGTTAAGGGTTCTTCTTCCAAAGACCTACAAACAAATTCTAAGCAATAATAAACCGAAATACCTGCAAAAAAATGTTAAGAAATAAACCTACAAATGAAATCATGGGTTAACAAGCAAAGAAAGCAAATGAACAAAACAAGAATGACAAACTATACCTTCTCTGGTGGAAATGGACCCCCATTCCCAAGCTTGTGGAAGCACCTCTCTTGGATGGGGGAGCTATGGCTCAATGGAGATGGAGGAGAGAGAGTGTGGGTGGCTTGAGAGACAAAGGTGTCTCAAGGCATCCATGGGCAGCATAACAATAGGCAAGGGAGAAGTGTTTTGAGAGTGATCCCCCACCCTCCTTTTATAGCTTTTTTAGGGGTTTTAGGGTTTTAAGCCCTTTGTCTAGGCTTTAGCCCCTTTTTTGGGATGTTAGCCCCTTTCACCCTAACTTTATCTCCTTTTAGGGTTTTATGCACCTTTGAGGGGTTTTATCCCCTTTTTGGAAGCCTTAGCCCCTAGGAGAGTATTTTAGGCTCCTTTTTGGGGTTCTTAAGCCCTTTTATTCATCCTTAAGCATTTTTTAGGGTGTGTGGGTCTAATGAAGGGTCGCAAAGTGGTGTCCTTGGGTGGTGTAGGTCATCGAGAGATTAACGAGGGATTTTTTGTGTTAACAGATTGCCCCCTGATGTGTTAGGGTAGGAGCTCATCGTATGGCTGACAGACATCATAGGATTTGCTGCAGTGTGGTTGTGCTTCTGGGGCTAGGGCATGGTGGCTTTTGGTTTTTGTATTAATATGGTTCACATCAATGGGTGAGATACAAATAATGTGTGACATGTATATGGATGAGGTGGGCATCCCCATGCTCGTGACAATGTAAAAATAATAATTTCATATATGCTCTAAAATATGAGAGACGATCATATACGACTGATGATACAATATTGGTTGCCTCAATGTGAGGCTGAATACAATACTGATCTCCTACATTAGACCTATGGAATTCTCATGGAATGCTATATATTCATGACTATTGGCCTACTGGATCTGGGACAGTACATAGCTGTATGGACTCGCTGATTGAGATTCAAAGTCTCTGTACAAATATGCTACATCAATCATAAATCTATATAGAAACACTGCTGGGGCTTCTGAACATAGTCTCCAACACAACCTCCAAATCATAAGGGACATAACCTGTTTAGGTCCCTCAAGTAGACTCATCAATATTCTAGAGTTAGGTGACATATGGGGTCTTCGACCAAGTACTATGCGAACCAAACCCTGTAAGAATCTCAATGGTGTGATGATGTAGTTGGAGTCGAGCACATGAGAAACAACCATCCCGAGAGGAACTAAGGACTCATCTCAAGGAACTCATCCCAAGAGGAACTAAGGAATCATCTCAAGGAACTCATCAATGAGGTTAATGAAACCAGGATACATGGACCTTTGGGTCTATCCTCTGGAATATATTTGTTGTCTTCAACAGAGGGAGACCTACCCCTAGTCAAGGTAATGATGTTTCGTTGACCAAGAGCATGAGGGAGACAACTGAAAGGTGTGAGACAATATGTGGACTAACCCACTGAATGGGGCGGGGGGGAACAGGGAGGGAAATACTTGAACAAGGGTAGGGGGAGTGTGGTAGAATCAAACCTCCTTTGTTTAGAGTATGGCGACAGGGTGGAGTAGGCAGCAAATGAAACTTGACTCATGGGAATGGGATCATAGCTGTAATACCAGGAATGTTAATGCAGATGGGAAATAATTGGAGGAGGTGGACACTTTTGATATTGATGGGATCCAAGGATGAAAATTTGCAGAGTACTCTGAACAAAGCCGAATGAAAGGGGGAATGCTGCCAAACTGTTTTCTATGGGGTGGTGTCTAGGGACATCGTTATGGTATCATCTCGTTGATTTTTGGAAAGCCAGAGAAGGTAAATGATCGATGGTGCTTTCAATTTTAGAGAGTCTGAAAGTACGAAGAAGACTCCAGTGGGGGCTCTTTTTCATTGGTAGTATCCTGTTCCCAAAAAAGGATAAAAGTATACATAGGAGAGCTCTCCCATCCTGTAGGGGATGAGATACTTCTTTACCATTGGTAGTCCAATAAGGCCAGAAAAAGTTAAACCTATACTAACTAGACAGTCATTCAAATAATTTTATTGCCATGAATGGAACCAAGTTTTCTCAGCAATATTTTCTTGATGAAAAGGATAGAAACGAGCTTTTATCCACAACTCGTGGTGATATTTTTCATAAAGTGTGGCCCCTCTTCCCAAGAAAGCATAAAAGTATGCAGAGGGGAACGGTCTTGGCTTGAGTGTGCCAAGGAAGTCCTTTTCAATTGATGGTCTACATGGTCCACAAAAGGAGGTAAACGAGATGATGTAGATGCCCTTTCCTATACTTTAGTGAGTGGGAAAGGAAACAACTACGCTCAGCTATCTTTTCATTGTTTTAAGGAGTAAAAAAAGAGCTTAAATGAAACTGCAGTGTGGTCAACCGATTGCGGTGGCACGGGCGGTGCCCCATGTCAGGATGGTGGACAAAGGTCCAAAATTCATCCATGTAGTATGGATGGAGCAGAAGGCTCTCAAACATACCAATACATACATGGATAGATCATAGCAGAGGCTCGTGATTCGGTGCGGTAGAGGCATGCAAATTGATGTGGCTCTGAGACAGAGGTCAGGAGAGCATGTGTGTGTGTTGTGGTGGATGGACTTGAATACATGTGATGTGAGTGCAAATCCAGGGGTAGTTATATTCCAAATGTTAGAATAATCCATCAGGATTATTGTAAATAAATAATAAATAGGAATATGAATAGATAGGAAGGCGAAAAGGCTGGTAATTAACCGCCTCATGAAATGTATAAATATTTGATATGTTAATGGAATAGTATCGAATCGGGAGTTATTACCAACAAGTGGTATCAGAGCGCTGCCATAACTCCTGCCTGTTGCCAGTCTACCCATTCCTGGCATTCTGCTTGCCAGTCCATTGCCAGACTGCTCCATTAGTCTGCCAGTCGAGTTGCATGCAAATTCCTTCATGATTGAGTTTGTGTGCTGAGGAAACCATAATGAGTTGAGCGTTTTGTATGTGGCTTATTTTGGTGATTATCCTGAGTCGCAACCTCTAACATTCTAGCCCACATAATTCTTGCCATGATGCTGAAATTCTCGTTGTCTTTGCTGATAATCTACGTCTCCATTAAAATGGTAATAGAATGACGAGCCTGCAAACCGTTTGGAGCCTCTGTACTATGCCTCACCTGCCATTAGAACCGGCCTTGAGCTTGATTCTTCCAGTATGTTCGATCTTTCCTTTCACGCCCCCTTGTCTTAGAACCAGAGTTTGGAGCTTTGGATGTTGCTACAGCAGCATAGAAGCAGTATTATTATTATATCTGCGTTGAGCAATCGACCGCTCCGTTCCAGTAGCCAGATCAATCTGAATCATCTGTAGAAAATCAAGCAGATTTAAGGAGCTGTCAATTGACACCTCCACAGCTGATTTTCTAGATTGAAATACATCCCTTAGAGAAGCAGTTATATTTTCAGAAAAATCATTCCAATCTCCATTACAGAATTACATCACACGGGATGGCAATGCACTCTTGATATTGCTATATTGGACCGTTTCAACATTAAATCCAATTGTTGGAACAGTGGAAACCACTTCTCCCATCTGCAGCCGATAGAGAATCATGGTTTTCCTGGCATTGTCGAGGCCGAGGACGTGAATGTTGGAGCCTGCGTTGAAGTGATGATAGGATGCGTGGAGCACAGTGCAATGTATATTACTAGAATGCTGGAACTGCTGCGAGATGAACCCTAATTTTTTCCTGGTGCGGTGAGCATGGAGACTCTATGATGTGTTATATGCTTCCTGAAAACTGGTGCCTACGTTGAAAACTGGTGCCTGCGTTGAAGGACGCCTGAAAACTGGTGCATTGGAAAGATTGCAACCAACGTTGAATACCTATCAGTGATGACTGATATATAAAGATTGCTACCTGCTGCGTGTGCTATGGTGTGGCTGGAGCTAGTGTGGAGAGTTGAGAATAATGCTGTGTTTGTGAGAAGACTACGACTTGAAGACTTGGAGACTGCCAGACTGCCTGTGTTGGAGGTTGAAGAAATAATATATGCATTGTGTATATATTATTTTGATGTGTTGGAGAAGAATGCTGCAACTTCATACAAAAACCCTAGTTTATATGCGTTGAGCATATGCTGCTCTACCAACAGCGTGGAGTTTTCTAATTTTTATGTGCTACCAGTGTTGTCTAATGTATGGGGCTATGTATTTGACTAAATGGAAAAATAATATGCTACGTATGAGCTCGAGCTATTTATATTGAAGGCTGTGAATTTGAAGGGTAAAATTGCTGGTGTTTTTGTAATTATTATGCCAGTCTTAACTGTAGCATTGGAACGATGTGAACTTCTCTTTTGGAACTTGTTGTGATCTTCCTCCAACATTGTGATAAATTTTAAGCTAAAGCTACTACAATATGAAGAGTTTAGTTTCGCCTCAGCAAGTATAGTTGCAACCAAGAGCTGCCTTGTCTCTCTTAGTGTTGCACCCTTGTTTCTTTGTGTGATGCATGCATGGTGCATTCTCTTGACATCATTGTGGATTCTATTGAAATAGGAGAGTGCTATCTCCTCGGTGAGTGAATATATTTTAGAGAGTTGTGACTTGTTGAATATGGATGCAAACTCCACTGTGTGAACATTGCTGCTGCCATCTCAAGAGTTCCTGACAATTGCTGGTAATAATTACTGCTGCTAATCACTTGATTTTGCAGAAGTATATAGTTTGGTGCTTGATTTTTTTTTGTGCACCTATATCCTTTGCACACTAATATATTAGCTTCTGGTATTTTGCAGAGTATATATTGTATAACAAGGAATGCTGCTGTGTATTTGAAGCTCGTATATTTTGTATACTGAAGAAGCTTGTGTATGCTCACCTGAAGCTTGCATTGTATTCACCTTGGCAGAGACTGTAGACCTGCAAGGTTATTATTTTTCTGTTTCTCTTTGTAAATTAAACTAACAGTTGTAAATATGCACTCTTTGGCATCTAGTATTGGTGCTGCCCTTGCTGGCAAAGACCAATCCAAAGACCCTTCCAAGGGAGATTGCAGCAAGAGAGGACAAAGAAGAAGAAATTTCAGAGGTAGAGGGGGCAGAAACAAAAGATCAGATTTGTAGTGCAAGCGTTGCGGAAAGACTGGGCACACATCAGATCAGTGTTGGGCTTCATGGGACTCCATCAAAGACAAGCATAACCAGAAGAAAGATGACCAAGATGCTAGTAAATTTTCTGATTCTTGTATTGTTGCACATTGTAATCTTGGATTTAATGAAATGACTTCTCTTTCATCTTATAAATATTGTTGGCTGCTTGATACTGCTGCAACATCACACATGACATTTCGAAAAGACTGTTTTGAAGAACTGAATGAAACAATAGATGGCATAGTTTACTTTGCAGATAAGTCAAGTATTAAACGAAAGGGAATGGGCACCATTCGATTGAAGATGCCTGGATTCCCTGATTTCTTGTTGAAGAACGTTCTCTATCTTCCTGAGTTGCAGAGAAGCCTGTTGTCCATGGTGGATATTCGACAGCAAGGCCATTCCATCCACATGTTTGATGGAATCATTGAAATAAGATAGTCCTCTGAAAACCAAGTCATCATGACTGGATATGAAGATGGGAAGCTGCTGAAGCTCAAGGGTTCATCCGCAATATTTCAGAACTATGCCTACCTATCTCAGCATGGAGAAGGTAATATGTCATCTAGCTCATTGTGGCATGCAATATTTGGTCATCTAAATTATAACAGTCTTCGTTTGTTTAGAAAGAATGGTGTATTTGGATTTCCCACCATTCCTAAAGAGAAGAATAAATGTGATGCATGTATTTTAGGGAAACATAGTAAGCTGCCATTCCATGAATCTAATTTCAGAGCAAGTAGGAAATTATAGTTAGTACATTCTAATTTGTGTGGCCCAATGCCAACTCCTTCAGCAAATGGGAACAAGTATTTTATGACATTTGTTGATGACTACTCAAGAATGTGCTGGACATACTGTTTAAAGACAAAATTAGAAGCATTTCAAACATTCAAAGACTTTCATGCATTGATTGAAAAACAAACACAATCAAAAATTGGTACACTTCATAGTGATAATGGAAAAGAATACACTTCAAATGTTTTTGAAGCTTATCTTCGTCAACATGGAATTGCACATCAGACTACCGTTCCCTACAATCCTCAACAAAACGGTGTAGCAGAGAGAATGAATAGAACCATAATGAATATGGTTCGCTCAATGATGTTTTTCAAAAATGTAAAACTAATGTTTTGGGGTGATGCAGTAAAATGTTCAGCTTATTTGAGAAATAGAAGTCCATCAAATGCACTTGATAACAAGACTCCACATGAAATGTGGTTTGGCCATCTCCCTTCAGTCAGGCATCTCAGAGTTTTTGGTTCCACCTGTTATGCCTTGATTCCAAAGGAGCAAAGAAACAAGCTTGGTGCTCGAAGCAGAAAGTGCATTTTCCTAGGGTACGAAGAATACTCCAAGGCATACCATTTGTATGATGAGGTAAACAAGAAATTTGTTATTTCCAGAGATGTCATTTTTCTTGAAACTAATAAAAATGACCAATCCATTGAGAGATAGCTTGATCATCTAGAAAATTATCCTCATCCAAAGAACTATTATGAAAATGAATATGAAATTCCAAATCTTGAAGCGGGGATTCCTATTCTGGATCAACCTTTGGAATTTCCATATGAAGCACCAACTCCCCCGCATGAAGAAGTTCCTGCTACTTCACTTGAACAAGAGGTTCAACTGGATGATGTGATTGAGAGAATTGAAAGACTCTCAATCAATGATGAAGCTCCACCAGCTAATCAACCAGGACCATCATGGAAGATTCCTAAATGGGCCACAAAGACACTTGAAAGTGTCCATCCAGATGAAGTTGGAAAGACGGGAATGAGAAGTTCGAATAGACATGGAGAAGGAGAAGATAATTCCGGTGATGACATGGATGTATCATTTGATTGTGAATTTAATTTATCTGCTAACTTTGAACCAACTTCCTTTGAAGAAGCTTCTACTCGTGTTGAGTGGAAAGAAGCTATGCAAAATGAGTATGATGCACTCATAAAGAATGGAACTTGGAAGCTGGTTGACCCTCCAGTTGGAACCAAACCATGTGGCTGCAAGTGGGTGTACAAGAACAAATACAAATCAGATGGCTCACTTGACAAGCACAAAGCGAGGCTTGTAGCAAAAGGCTATGCACAGAAAGAAGGAATTGACTATGAAGAAACATTTTCTCCTACAGCAAAATGGGCTACCATCCGTACCTTACTCTCTTTAGCTGCTTAGAAAGGGTGGAAAGTTCATCAAATGGATGTGAAGACTGCTTTCTTGAATGGAGACTTGAAAGAGAATGTCTTCATGTCTCAGCCAGAAGGCTTTGTTGTGAAAGGAAAAGAACAAAAGGTATGCAAGCTTGTAAAATCCTTGTATGGCCTAAAACAAGTGCCTCGTGCATGGTATGAAAAGTTAACCAATCATCTTTTGAAGTTAAATTTCAAACATTTTGATCTTGATGATGCAACACTGTTTATAAAGAAAGTTGGAAGATTTGTTGTGTATCTTGTGGTGTATGTAGATGATCTTTTGATGACAGGGAACAATGAGAGCTATATATCATCCATAAAGAAAGATTTGAAAAAGATCTTTGAAATGACAGATATGGGACATCTCCACTATTACTTAGGAATTGAAGTCACTCAACATCCTAAGTACATATTCCTATCTCAAAAAAAATATGTTGGAGAACTATTAAACAAATTTTGCATGACAGATTGCAATCCTATATATACTCCAATGGAACAGAAAATGAAGCTCACATCAAGCGAAGGAAAAGAATTTGAAGATGCGACCAAGTATCCACAACTTGTAGGAAGTCTTATCTACCTTACAACAACTAGACCAAATATTTCTTATGTTGTTGGCATACTTTCAAGGTTCATGCATAAACCTTGTGAAGGACACTGGTCAGCTGCAAAGAGGGTTCTAAGATACTTGAAGGGGACTCAAGATGTGGGACTCAAGTACTCTAAAGTGGATGACTTCAAACTTATTGGGTACTCAGACTCAGACTTTGATGGCGATAAGGAGACAGGAGTATCAACTTCTGGATACACTATGAGTCTTGGATCAGCAGCTGTTTCATGGAGATCTCGCAAACAGTCAGTTCCAGCAGATTCAACAACAGAAGCAGAATATGTCGCTACAGCTGAAGCAATGAAAGAAATAGTATGGCTTAGGAAGATACTTGAATATTTGCAAGAAAAACAAGAGAACTCCACTCCATTGTTGGTCGACAATACTTCTGCAATCAAGCTGGCTAAGAATCCTAGATTCCATCATCGAACCAAACACATCAACACAAAGTATCATTTGATTCGACATCATGTAGAGGCCAAGACAGTCCATCTTTGACATTGTTCCACAAATGATCAAGTTGCAGACATCTTCACCAAAGCGCTTGGACGAGAAAAGTTTGAAAGATTCAGAAACATGCTCAGACTTACGAACACCCCTTTGGATTAAGAGGAGGATTGTTAGAATAATCTGTCAGGATTATTGTAAATAAATAATAAATAGGAATATGAATAGATAGGAAGGCGAAAAGGATGGTAATCAACCGCCTCATGAAATGTATAAATATTTGATATGTTAATGGAATAGTATCGAATCGGGAGTTATTACCAACACCAAATACATACAAGAAAATTAAATCATTTTGTGTACAATGGTCTAGAAGTCCGCATAAGTTGCGGTGGATGAAGAGACAACTATGTGTTGAAATACAAAATAAAAATAAAAATGACATTCCTTAACAAGCGGTGGATCAAAAATTTGCATGAGTAGTAGTCGGGAAGTGTGATACAAGTACAGGTCTATAGACACTTGCATCATCATGTCATGGCTCATAAATCAAGGTGACTTGTGGGAAATGGTGCTGAAATTAATTTACTAAACATGAGACAATGGTCTCATAAGGAGATATAAGTTTGAGCCTGGATATGTGAGAGGTGTTTCGAACTGATTCCGGGTGACTTTGGACTAGCAGCTGATGGTGCAGCCCCTAATTTTTGTTGAAAAATGTTAAAAAAAACGAAAGGGAAAAAGCTACGCTATAAGGGACTCATAGTGGTTATATCAGGCATAGACTCTCTTGAGGTGGAGCCCGTTGCACAGCTTCTTCAAGAGTCGAACGTTTGAGTCACCAAATTAGGTATGCCCTCTTGTCGAGACAAAGGTCATTGGCAAGGCGGGATGACAAAATCTGGTCTTCTATGGGAAGAACTAATTCCACACTATGGTTTAAAGGGAATGGGGTAAAACCAAAGGTAGTATTATAGATCTCTCCAACATCCCATAAGTGGTGCTGGGATAGATTAGGTGGATCTTCCATACCCGATGAGACAGAGAGGAAACTGGTGCTAGAGATCATGTAAATGGTATTAGTTGTGGTTTTTGTGGCCTTACCCCAAGTCTCTGTTGGAGGAAGAGGGGTAGGCCTGGAGAGAGGAGGATTCTTTGATGGACCTGGAGGTAGGTGAAACACCATATCAATTGGATGGACAAGAGTCAACACATCTTGGGGCATCAGAGGTAGGGTAGGTGGTTCAAGGTGCATGCAAGAAATCCCAGTGTGAAATCCTATAGATTGCGGGTTGCCAAGACAGACTTACTAACGATCTCGGATGGTAGGAAAAGGAAAAGGAAAATGTTGATAAAAAATGAACCCCATGGTTTCCCTGGTAACTGAGGTTAAGGTTGCGACTGAGGTTGCGGCTATGGCTGGGGGAAACAATGCAAGATATGAGTCTGATGGACCATTGGTGATGGTGGATATAAGCAAGTTAGTTGAACTGGAAATCATGTAGATGTACATGGTGTGTAAAGAAGGAGGTGGGGGGTTCACTTCTTCGATCACGGTGATTTCATAATCAAGGTACTATTGACAGAGGCCAGCTAGAGCCATTCAAAATTTGATTACATCATATGATACGAGTATAGAACCATGTATATTACAAAGGTGGATCGAAGCCACAATATACAATAATGATGAGTCTTCAAAGATCTGGAAGATATGTAGATAGATCGAACAAAATCTTGCGCAAATTAGTCCATATGTGAGAGACTAAGGTCTTAATAAGGATCCCAAAGAACTAGTACAATCCAAGCCATGTGAATAAGGGTAAGCTGAAGTCGAACATGGAAAGGAATCAACAGTTTATCAACCAATAGGTGATAATTGACAACTGAAGAAAAGGAGTTCACCAATGATGAAAGTGAATCCAGAGGTATGATCGTCAAAACTCTAGGTATTCATCATTAGGAAGTACTGAAATGGAACCATGCTGTGATAAGGAAGGAAACAGATCCTCCAACAGATCACAAGAGTGACTAGGAACTGGGCAAAAGAAGGGAGACACAAATAGATAACAGATATAACAATGATGGGATCAGGTTATAGATCGAACATTGGGAAGAGTCCTTGAACAGTGAGCACAAAACAGAGATGACCCAAGGCAGCGTACAATGGATAGATAGAACAACTAGACTTATCTGTCATGTAGGAGACATGATCAGATTCCCCAGGTATAATGGACAAGAGGAGGAGTAAGAAACTCAAAGTAATAGCTGAACGCAAGTGTATACTGAAACATGGATATTGGAAAGCAAAGAGTGCTATGTTCAAGGATGACATGCTGCCATTACTGAAAACAAGAGAAAACTTATTCCTTACCTTCCCTGTTAAATTTTAACAAGTCCAGGAAAGTAAACTTGGTTCCCTCTTCATTTTTTAACAAGATTGAAGAGATGGGAAAATAATGCTTGATACACTGATTCGTGGATTTAATGAGCCCGAACTAGTACATGCTCAGATGGTGTTTTCACATTTAGAGAGTCTAAAAACTCCAAAGAAGACTCCAGGGGGGTCCTTTTTCGTCCAATTTAGTCTCCTGAGGCCGAAAAAGTATAAAACAAACCACAGAAGAACTCTCTTAACTTTCGAGGAAGAAAAGGTACACCTTTTTCGTACTTAGTCAGGGAGGTTCGAAAAAGGTTAAATTACCACCTACCCAATGCTCCTTCTAGAACAACATAATATAGCTTGAGTTTTACGAGTGTGAAGGAAAGCAAGATCACTCAGAAAGATCCATTTGGTTACGAGAAATGGGGCTTACAACAATAAACTCATTGCTTTGTTCTTTAGTGTTTAATGAGCATGACAAAGACACAAACTACACTCGAAATATTTTTCATGTTTGGGTCCAGAGCACGAAAAGAGAAAACTAAGCTCAAAACGGGTGTTCCTTTTCTGTAAATTTAGTCCCTCAAGTCCGGAAAAGTGATAAACCTATACCTGAGAATACTCTTCTCAATTCAAAAGAAAAGAGAGTGATCCTTTCTCATATTATTCCGCATGGTTCAAGAAAGAGATAACTTACCACCAATGTGGATGCCCGTTCACATATTCTTAACGAGCTTGAACGGATGAGATAACTCGATAGTCAAGTTTGTTTTGAAGGAGTCATACCTGGGCCTAAAGAAACTCCATAAGGTCGGGGAGTCCTATAAAGGGATAGCTTGTAAAAAGAGATTCAGAAGAAGCTCTATTTGGCGTGAAAAATAGCTATGAGGAAACCCCTGGGCCTAAAACAGTGATGGCATGAGTACCAAAGGATGACAAGGGCATAGAAAGATGATACTCGTGAAATAAGGACCCTAGCCATGGAAGAACAATGGTAGAGACAAGGGACTAATGGTTTAGAATACCATAGTCCATGGAAAAACGTTGAATACTAAGGTTAATGTGGAGTGATAAGGTGCCAACATGTGTTGGAGATAGCAAAACCACCCTATACAAGCATCAACACTTTGTAAAAGTTGGTAAACCTGTTCCAAGGCACAAAGAGGGTGATATTATCTAATTGACATTTCAAACTATATAAAAAGACCCACTTTACGAAATATTATTTCTATAAATAGTTTGAAAATTAAAACATTTCTCACCATTTGAACTTTTTGAACCAAAAAGGAAAGTTTACCCTCTACCTTTGATCGATCACCGTGGACAATTGGACCGTTAGAAATGGAATCCGTCAGCTTCAGGTAATTCTACACCCTGAACTCGTCAATTTGATCCCAACAAATATTAAATTTAGAGGTCAATTCAGTATTTTACATCATCCTAAATTATGGCAAAGCGCATTCGCGGGTTGCTAAGCGTAAGAGTCGCGAATACGCATTTCACTCGCGGGTTGTTGAATAGGAGAGTCGCGAATGACTCGCAACTTGTCTAAGTAGACAGTCGCGAATGCTGCGCTATAGGGCAAAATTCAAAATTGATGCAAAATTTTTAATTTTTTATGATGAAATACTGAATCAAATTATGTGTATTTTCCAGGAAAAATATGGTGCTCAAGTGGATGGAAAGAGAGCATGAAATAATGGATCATGCGGCGCTCCAAAGCACTCCCACAATACAAGCATTGAGGACTTGTGGGCTGCTGAAGTTCTTTTGTACATCTCCCATGCGGGAAAATGTCTGCTTACTGGAATTCATGGTCAATTACTGGGATCATGACATGGGGATGTTCAATCTTCAAGGTGAGACGTTAGAGCTTACCGTGGAGGATATATATTTCATAACCGAGTTATCACAATGGAGGGCACTGGTGAATTTGGAGGGCACTGGAAGAGGTACAGACCCCTTGAGTGTCCAAAAATATGTTGACATGTTCTGTACACCGGGTACGCAAAAGAGGGGCAGCAGTGTTATTATTACAGACATCCAGGATTTCACACTCCAGGTACTAGCTAGTACTATTGTGAGACTTTCAGGATCATCAGGGTTACATATGGCCACCAGGAATTAGATGAGGGTGGCAGTTGATTGCTTTAGAGGTGATCTCTATGATTGGTGCTCGGGAGTGCTCCCCATCATGAAGAGGCAACTATCCAACTGCAGGAGAGGAAGACACAAGAATTTTAGCTATGCCAGCATACTAGTAGCGTTCTTCTTCAAGAGAGTACCAGCTATGAGCCCTGCGATACCATTACAGGTCAGACATCCACGCCAGCTGAGGCTGAGCCGGTGGGGAGACATCTTCCTCCATCAAGGAGGAGGAGACATAGTACATAGCGTCTACGATGATGACTTTTATATATGGTGGGAACAAAAGATGCTGGGGTTGGAGCAGTTTCCATACGCTGGGATAGATTTCTGAGGTGACCCCGACCTTGTCCTCCCTCCAAGAGGAATATGGGGTGAGATGGGTAAGTGATTTTTTAATTTTTTATCATTTTCAAATTTTTATGAATTTTTCAAATGATAATGATATACATATGTACAAGTATTAATCTGATTTATGTGTCAAAATGCAGATATTGGACCAGTCCGCCCTAAAGGGCACCCCCGCATGTTCGTGCGTCCAGTTGTAGGATTAGACCTAGGATTAGTTCTGGTACTAGAGGGGAAGCTGTCCAGGCTAACCCAGCGAGTACCTACAATACGGATTGAGCACATACCTACAACCATGCAGGATTTTGTAGTGGGTGTTCCACTAGTGTGGCTACGACTATTCAGACGAGTAGCTAGAGCAGTACTTGTATACAGAGATGCGGTGGAGGCTGCCGAAGCCTAGGAGGCTGAAGAAGCCAGGGTGGCTAGAGATCATGGGGACCAAGGTGGTCCCAGTGGCTAGGGTGGTCAGGCTTAGTTCTAGGGAATTTTGATGGATGATGATCCACAGTTTGTATATGACAGGATCTACGGATCAGACTCAATCTATCTACAGACAGATATTTTACATATATAGATATAGATTTTTGGTTGTCGGCTTATTTACAAGTGTTCTTTACATGTTTGCTGTATATTTTATGAAATGTGTGTGAGATGCCAATCCAAAATATAATTAGCATATGCATCAGTCAATGAATTTTGGTTACGTGGAATATGATTAAAAGTAATAACTTCAAAATGTCTTTCCAATAAACGAATTTACATGAACTGATGTAACAAGGTAGGATTTCGTACCTGATAAGCTGATTGAGCTGAGAAACTACCAACTGAGAATCCAAACGAACCTCAAGTTGGGTGATGCATGTGACAAAGCATCCTATAGGAGCTCAATAACATCCCTATACTCAGCAACATTATTAGAATCAGGACCTAGACAAGCGCCACTAGCGACAACAAGCTGTCCTGTGGGAGAATAGATAACCCATGCTGCCAAAGCTAGGTTACAAGTGTGATGATTGGAGCCATCAGTGAAACCTACATACATTTTGAAAGACATCTGCAACAACCATCAGATAATATAAAAAACAAAACTGACAACCTATTGTACATAAAATAAATACAACAAAAATACAAGAAAAAGTGCTAATCCTAAGCATAGTACTTCTTCAGGTAGAGCCCATTTCTAGGCTCAGGAAGCTTATTCCCATCATAATCCACTAATTCATATGCACCTTTAATTAATGCCTTCGACACGACATAGGGTCCTAACCACATAGCCTTGAATTTTCCTTCCCCCAAGGGTTCTTTATCTTGGTCCCAAAGCAAGACAAGTTCCCCTTTAGAGAAAACCCTAGGTTTAATCGTTTTATCATATTGATATTTAACCCTATTTTTATGAGCCTGGTTCGCAGTCAATGCATCTCTACATTGCTCATCAAGGTGTTCTAGATGTACTAGAAATTCTTCAAGCTCAGTCGTATTAGGTAACACATGAATGGCTATCTTCAAGGCTGGATTTCGCATTCAATCAGAGTAACTGCTTCCACCCCGTGAACTAGTTGGAAAGGTGAATAACCCGTGGCAGTCTTAACATTAGTTCTGTAAGCCCAAAGAGCAGGATATAACATGACATGCCAATTAGAACAGGCTGCATCAATTTTCCGTTTAAGGATAGTTTTTAAAGTCTTGTTAACAACCTCAACCTAACCATTTGCTTGCGGATAGTATGGAGAAGTGTGTTCTTGTCGAAATCCGAGCATGGTGGTCAGTTCTGTCATCATGTTATTTTGAAAATGACTACCATGGTCAGTGATAATCACTTTGGGAATACCAAACCTTGCAATAATTTGATTGAAAACAAAGAAAGCTACAGTTTCCGCGTTATCTTTGAAAGTAGGCATTGCCTCTGCCCATTTCGTAAAATAGTCGATAGCAACAATGATATATTTATGCCCCCCAGCTGAGACTGGGTTTCATTTCATGTAATCAATCCCCCATTTCATGAAGGGTCCTACCGAGACAACAGGAAATAACGGAGCAGGATGCGACTGCATTTTTCTAGTGTAGAGCTGACATGGATGACAGTGCTTCACGGCTTCCACACAATCTTTAAATATCGTGGTCCAGAAATAACCAGCACGCAATATCTTATGGGTCATTGCTAACCCAGATAAATGACCCCCACATGCTCCTCTATGGGAATCATTTAAGACAATCTCCGCTTCCTCATGAGTAAGGTAGCGACGCAAGATGGAATCTACCCCTCGTCAATATAATGTATCTCCTATAATGAGGTAGTTCTTGGCATGAAGGCGTAACTTACGTCGTTCCTCCCTAGAGTAAGCGGCAGGATACTTCAAACTCTAGAGATATATTAGAATATCCCTGTACCAAGGATCAGAAGTGGATATGAGGAAGATGTACTCATCTGGGAATGAGTCATCCTCCACCGCTACATTTTCTTCAGTGGGAAATTCTGCTATTAGCTCAGCAAAAACTAAGGACTTTTTAGACTTAGTGGATTGAAAATCCAAGTCAAACTCTTGGATAATGACTATCCACTTGTTAAATTTTCCCCCAACAATCCATTGGGATAAAACGTATTGGAATGGATTCACATCCGCCACTACTGTGGTGGTCCTCAATAAAATGTAGTGGCGCAACCTCTGCACAGCATAAACAGCTGCTAAGGCTAACTTCTCAACGTGGGAGTATCTAAGCTCAGGTCCGTCCAAAGCATGACTAAGATAATAAATGACATGCTCAACGAGCTTATCGTCCTCCTGGACTAGCACTACCCCAATGGTCGACTCCGACGTGGCCAAATATAATATAAAATCCCTAGAATAATCTGGTGGACGTAATAAAGGAGCCGATAGCAAAGCTTTTTTCAATTCCTTAAACGCAAGTTGTGCGGTTTCATCCCATACAAAAGGAGTGTATTTTTTGAGCAAGCGCATGAAACCTTTAGTGATCTTGGCATAATTAAAGATAAAACGTCGAAGAAATTTCGACTTTCCTTGCAGTCTTTGAAGTTGCCTGAAAGAACGAGGAGGAGGCGGATTTACAATGGCCTCAACTTTCAAAGGATCCACCTGGATGCCTGTACTAGATACAATGAATCCAAGTAATCTTCCAGACTCGACACAGAAAACAAACTTGTGGGGATTCAAGAGAATTTTATAGTATCTCCATCTTTCAAAAATCAACCTCAAATGATCTAGATGTTGGACCCTCTTGCAAGAATGTGCAGGAAGGTAATCAAGGTACGGTTCAACAATGGATTTTATGTCATGAAAAGCAAAGTTCTTGGCTCATTGAAAGGTAGCCCCAGCATTTTTCAATCCAAAGGGAATTTTTCTATACGCAAATGTACCCCAAGGGAAAATGAAAGTAGTTTTATGTTGGTCTTCTGGTTTGATTTGGATTTGATTGTAGCCGGAGAAACCATCCATAAATGAAAACACTTCACTCCCCACACATGCATCTATGATTTGGTCAATGAATGGCATGGGGTAATTGTCTTTAGGACAGGATTTATTGAGGTCTCTAAAGTCTGTACAAATGCGAATAGTCCCTTGCTTCTTATCAACAAGAACAGGGTTGGACACCCATTCAGTCAAAGCTATGGGATATATAAAACCAGCTTTCAAGAGCTTTTCAACTTCTGCCTTCACAGCCACCGCTTTACGCGGGTTCATGGGTCTTAATTTCTGTTGAACCAACTTGGCATCAGGATAGGTTCGGATTTCATGTTGAACAATAGATGGATCAATGCCTGGCATCTCCTCATATGACCAGGTAAAGATATCGCATAATTCCTTGAAAAGGGCAGTGTAGATGGCAATCTCCTCCGAAGAGCAGTTTGCACCTATATAGATGTTTTCCATGATATCTGGGTTTACAGAGATATTGATGGGTATAGTGGTGGAAATGTTTTCCATATTACCCTCAGCAAACACCCCTTCCCTAGGAAAAGGGTTGATAGGTACCTCAATATCATCTGATAGTCTCACTTTAAACTATTGGTTTTCTATCTTGCTCAGATCTAGAAGGAAATAGGATCGATGATGAAGATCCTCACAAATCTTATCACGTCCACTCATAGCTTCCAGAATAGCTTCATCGGAAGGTAAAATGGTATCTAAGAAATCTATGGAATGTAAAGATTTTTCCGCCCATGCGGGTAAATAGACTTCTTCTAGATCGTCTGAGACTAATTGAGGATCTGGAATGCAATCAGCAGCAGCTTGAATGATGGCTTGATAAGATACCTCTACTGCCGATAAGGGAACTTCCAGTTCATGGGGAGTTGGGAGGACCCAAGGATCAGTCCTATCAACAACCATAGTGATGGACTTCCCCACAGTAGTAGAACCAATGTAATTCATCGGGGCTGGAAGGTCAAATGTGCCCATCAATGATGCATACATTCCAACTCCCAAGCTCTATGCAGCAGGTTTGGCCTGATCAACCAATGGCACAGTGGATTCCTTAGACTCTAAATGTCCTTTTCGGGTAAAATCAAGTTGGTCAACAGTAACCAACTTGCCCTCATGTGGAAAAACCATGACACGAAGAACAACCGATGCAACAGTAGACATTGCATAAGTCCAATTCCTTCCCAGAAGCAAATTATAGTCCAAGGGAGCATCAACCACTTCCATTTCAATAGACACTGCTTTGCCTGCCAAATTAAGCTCAAAATCTGGCAGGATACCATGAGGATGAAAGGATATTCCATCGAAAGTAGTAAGTAAAGTGTTTGATGGGACCAGCTCTAGGGATCCAAGAGCTTTCTAGCAAGCCAGGGACATAACACATGTATAGGCTCCCTCATCAACAACTGCCCTTCCAATGGTCTTACCACCATGGACGACATCTATTGATAGAGCTACATGGTAAGGGAGGATAATTTTGACATCAGACAGATTTAATTTCGCCATGAGAATCGAAGAATCCATGCTACCTAAAGCTGCTAAGAGAGCATCCCACTGGGCGGGACAACTCTGTAACACCTCTAAAGCTGACATTGCACATGGGTTTTGAGCTAAATATTCAACCACTGAGTAGTTTGAAGTAGCCCTAGCATTAGGGTTATGCAAAGTCTTCTTGAAAACACCTTTCGATATCTTCGGCATAGTTTTGGCAGGTTTTTCTATCGTGAGAGGGTTGGAAGGTTCAACTACAGCTTTACCCTTCCCAGAAGTCTCGGTTTCATAGTTTTTGTTCTTGGTTTGCAACAAATTCAAAGATCGAACCATGTAGATATAATTAGGGTTAGGGGCATTTTGAGTGCCCCCTGCTACATTAGAAGCTGAAGCAGACTTCTATCCTTGGGGAAATGGGTCCTTCAGGACAGTCGGTTATTGAGCTTTGAGCAGCTTCTAGGCTTTATCCATAAGGGGAAAAAGGTGAGTAAGGTGGTCCTCTTGGCACAAATTACAAGGGAACTTGACCTTATTCTTTTCTTTTTTGCCCCCATCAGCATTGTTCGCGGGCTTTGGCTTGTTTTGATTTCCTTCTCCCTTCTTACCTTTCTTTTTCTTCCCGCCGGGCTATTGATTGCCCTTCTGAGAGGTTTGAGCAAATAAATTTGCATTCTGGGGAGAGGGGGCAGCCTTTGCTGCCTCCGCCGTAGATTGTTTGACAGACAACTGGTGAAGTTTCTTAGTTAAAGAATCTACGGTGCGAGATTTAATAGACCCAACCACACCATCGCCATGGGGTCCAGGCTGAGGGTTCTCTGCCTCGTGCGAAGGCCTCGGTGCCTCAGGGATGATCTCATACAAGATCCCAGACTATGAATAAATCAAGTCTAACTGCTGGGCCCTGAGTATGGCTTCTTCTTCATTCGTTACTCCTGATGTGGAAACATCCTTAGATATATATGGAAACAATGATTTAAGGAACCATTCTAATAGAAACTCAGAAGGAATGGTGGCTTTGATAAGGCTCTTTCACCTCCTCCACTCTTGGATATGATCTGAGATGTGGGTAGCCTTGTTTTGTCTAAAAGTATACAACAAGTTTGTTCCGAAATCGTATCGAACCGAAAGCTGAAAGTGGCTAAGGAAAGCACTAGCCAAATCCCAGAAACTACTAAAGGCAGCAGAAGGCAATTCAATATACCACTTTGCCTCCGTACTTTTCAAGGTCCTCTGGAATAGCCTCAATCTAATTGAGTCCTCATTCAACGAATTGGAAGAACACCATAAGTGAAAAGTGGTGGCATGTGCCCCAGGATCTTCACCAGCTTTACCTTTGAACTTAGGGATGTCTGATGGAAATTTGGTGGGAACAGGTGGCCACAAGGGGTCATGCCTCAACGGGTCATTCATCAATTTTGACAAGTCTGGCAAGTTCAAAGTTGCTAGGAAAGGAATTTTGGGCCTAACCGGGGTAGTAAAAGAGCCAACTTAGGGATTTGAGGGGCCTGCCCCCGAATGCCCATGGGTAAAAGTGGGGTTTCCCCCAGCCACCAGTTGTGAAGTGGGAAGGTTGCTTTGAAACGGATTCCATCTGTAAGCCACGAGATTTTGTGTGGGAGGTGCAGTGTAAGTGGTTCAGGTCGTCCCCATAGAAGCAAGGGTATGAAATACTGGAGCAGGTATCCCTCCGCTAAACAACAAAAAGGGAGAGCTCGTGTATGGGACTGAAATAGGGGTTTGGAAGCTTTGCCCGTAAGAGGTGTTGCTCCCAAACTACACTCCTACATATGAAGGATATGGACCTACGTATGGAATGGATGGGGGAATGTTCCCCCCATTCCAAGGAAATCCTTGGACATAAGCTGAGGATCCTATCGGACCACTCTGGGTAGTGTAAGGAAAGGAAGAAGGAATGGTAGGTATACTGGGGATCACAGTAACCGTGTTACCATAAGTACCTCCTATGTTTGAGTGAACCGATGGTTGAACCACCCGGCTCACTGGAGTCAAAGGTGTAGAAGGAAAACTAGACCTAGGGGTACTTACCGGGGGAGGTAGTACCCCTTCAACCGAAAGGGTTGAGGTAAACACAAAAGAACTTTCTTCCGCAGAAGACATGACTCTACCCACAGGTACACCTAGCACTGGTGAATCAAAAGGTCTAACCTGGATGATCACAGGATCATTTAAATCAGTCAAGGGGGAGTTAAAATTTCTTGCAAACTCGTCAGTCTGCAATTCTTCTATCTCAACTGTGTCAAGATTGAAATGGTTAGCAATGAGTTCCAGTTCACCAAGAGTCTCACTTATTCCTACAGGTTCGAATGAACCATCTGTGTCTAATCTCCACCTTGGAGGTAAAGGTGGAGGCTCCAATGCAGTGATAGGAGGAAGGTTTCTCAACCTTCTTGACCTTCTAACAGGTTGGTCCTACAGAATTAAAATTTTAACAAATCACACCCTAAGGCCAACTAAACATAGGAAAAGCCATAGAGCATACACTAAAAAGTTCCTAGAGTCTCAAGCAATCAAACCAGGGTAAAAGATATACTTTCCCGAAGAAAGCTGATGAACGATTACTTGGTGTCCTTGAAGTGGTTCTTAGGCACAAGCGGAGAAATCGCCCACCGCCCTCCTACACTTTCAAAAAGGGTTACCTTCCAAGCCCGTTCAAGGTGAACCAAAAATAGCCTTCTGGTTTACCTAGGTATGAACCCTAAAAAGACAAGAGACTAAAGGCTACCTTGGCAATACCAACAGTCTGGGGGGACAGTCGTCAGCCGAACTCGTACACATGGGCAGGGTAGTTGAGCCCGAAACTCTATCTAGGACAGAATCCCCAGGTGCGTAAAAGTCCTGGGTTACGTTTTGACAAAGATTCGGAGGGTTATCTCCTCTGTCCAAGCCTCTACGCGGCCTAGTGCTTAGCTCCCGTTTGAGAGGAGCTTCCCAGATACAGTGATAGAGTCAAGGATTTCCCTAAAGAAAGGTCCACTACATCTGAGTTTATAACTTGTGGGAAGTTTACACTTCCTAGCCCACAAGTCTAGCCTAAGCTAGTAGGTGAAAGGCCCCTATAAAACAAAACTTACTAGTAAATTTTAATTTATGCGTTCATTTTAAAGGGCTTTTCTTTACTCAAGGGGAAATGGAGTGGTATACTGTATGATGTTTTGACTCAAACAAGAAATAAATGAAAGTAAAGGTGTATTCAAAGCAAAATTTCCATTATAAAAACAAACTTCTTTTTAATTTTTTCAAATATTTATTGATGAATTGAAAGCAACGATGAAAGAAACTAAGCCTATGTTTTTGTAGTTTTTGATATAATATTTTTAAATTGAAATAAACATTACTTATGCAAAAATCACAATGCAAAAGCTTTAACTATGTTTTCTTTTCACTTTTAAAAATAATCAAAACTCTACTATGCATCTACAATGCACTATGCTTGAGCAAACTTGACGCTTATAAACTATATAAAAGTAACAAACTGAAGCAAACAGGCTGACAGGACCCAAAAGACCACCAACAAAGGGAGGCTAGGAACCTTAGGTTGGGTGCTACCAATGACAAAGAATCAATGCAGACTTATACAGGCAAGTGACAACCAGCCACTGTCAGAAGACAGACTGAAAAAACTGAGCCCAAAATCCTGATCACTGATCTGGACCAAGACACTTTAACCCACAACCCAAACAGGCCAAAACACTTCAGTATGCAAGCAATAAATAAACCAAGAAAAAAGACTCAAGAGCTTCCGAAAAAAGCAAGGAAATGTGATCACCAATAGTATTCAGACCCACTACATAGCATTATTAAAGAAAGGCCACTCAGAAACAGGGACTAAACAAAGAAAAGAACAAGCAAAACTTATCTTAAAAATCCCCACTTCCAGGAGTATTCGCAACTGTCACTAAGAGCAACTCATGAGTGACTCGCGATTGTCTAGTATAACAACCTGCGAATTCATACTAGTATTCATGACTGTCTATAAAGACAACCCGCGAATGGGTATAAAAAATTTTCTCAAAAAATCAAGAAAAACCCAATACTTTCAAATGTTGAAGCAAGTATTGAAACAGGATAACAAATCACAAACAGACTCACAAGCAAAACTGGTAAGGAGGACAGAAAACAACCTACAACAGTCCGGGCTCCCCAGCGGAGTCACCAGTTTTGTTGTACAGGATTATACACCAAATAACGTAAGGTCTGGGGTTACCAACATACTCAATTACTTGCATAAAATTGACTTCTAAAGTGCAGAATAAGAAATAGGAAGATCAAAAGGACTTACTTGTTAAACGAAGGTCGATCCTTGCTAATCTTCTTCTTCTATGTTCCACTTCAAAAGTATTCAATATTGCTCCTCTTTCACCTGTCAAGAAACTCTTTTCCAGATACAATATGATTCATATATGTATAAGCAGGTTAGATAAATCACATATAAGATGCATAAGCATAAATAATTATCAAACCAATACACATGAAACACATATGGAAGAATTAATCTCTTTATTATCAATAATGGAAAGAGTTCAGATACAACCCAACGCCTGAGACAAGGACTCCTCTGCAACTAAAGGATTCTGAGTTCCACTGCTCCAAAGAATTCTGTATAAACTCCACCATCATAACTTTGCTCTCCAAGTGTAAGTAATCAACACCTTCCCCAAGGCTTGTATTTATATGGGTGAAATAAGGAAGTTCTCGAATGTTAGGGAGGTTATAGCAGTTAAGGAAATTAAGTTAAATAACTTAACTAATCTCCCATTAGTGCGAGTGTTTTTATATTTTAATGTTGAGACACATTCGCGGGTTTGTAGTAGAGCAACCCGCAAATGATTCGTGACTATGTCTAAGTGCAACCCGCGAATACATGGATTCACGACTTGCTGTAAAGGAGACTCGTGAGTGATGCGCGAGTTTTATATAAGGATAGTCGCAGATACATCTCAACATAGGCAAATGACAAAGTAACTAGGTGGATGGTGAAAGAATCTATTTCATGACAAGCCAAGCTATAGTGTTTTGGGAAAACCTCTATCCATAAGTGTCCTTTTGTGTGCCAACATGAGGGATGTCGGCACTCAGACGGAGAGGTGCCATTCAGATGTATAACACAAGGAGAGCCACACAACCACTTGGTTTGGTACATTCATATCTAATTGGTCCTCTTCCTACTACATCCTATGGTGGTTCAAGGTACGTACTTACATTTGTTGATGATTACTCAAGATTCTGTTGGGTGTAATTCCTTAAATTAAAATTCGAATGTTTTGAGCAATTGAATATTTTGAAGGCATTGATAGAGAATAAGAGTGGGAATAAGATTAAGATCCTTAGTAAAGATATTGGGAAGGATTATTTCAACAAAAACATGTAGCACCTTTGTGATGAATGTGGCATCCAAATGCAGCATTCAACTCGCTACACACCACAGCAAAAAGGTGTGACAGAGAGGAAGAATAGATATCTCAAGGAGATGGACATTTGCATGATTAAAGCAAGGGATCTAAGTAGCAAGATATGGGTTGAGGCCACTAATTGTGCTACAAATATAAATAAAAGATGTTGGAGTAGGGTCCTGCAGCTACAGGAGAAGCTTCCATTTTGGCGGATAGACAGTTTTGGCGAAGATATAAGAGATAAGGTAAAGATACGACGCCGTAGCATGTTTCTAGCTACAGATCAGAGCTAGAAACTGTGACTATTGGGATAGAGAAGTCAAAGAAGACGACAGTACTTGAGTTGCCAAGAAGAGAGAGCTCACCCACTACATTGAAGGCAGGAGCTGAGACAGGATGGCTCAGCTACCCTCATAAAGGAAAAGGAGCAACAGGGCCGAGGTATTGAAGATGAAGGTCAGTCGGGGAAGCGGCGCCCAATACCCATGGTCAGTGCCGGGAAGCATGGAAGACTGCAGAGAGCAGTGGTGTGATAGAAAGTAGCTACTCCAAGTACAGATACGCCAACAGTTAGCAGTTACGGTTTTGGGTTACTGTTGGGACAGGCCCACAGTGTTGTAAAGGCGAGACCTTCGGGCCACCTATAAAGGGATGTATTTTGTATTGTAATAGGTTAGCTAGTTAGTTAATTATATATTGAGTTAGACAGTAGACAACTAGCTCATAGTCATTTTTGTATTGTAATAGATTCAAGCTCTGGTTCTGTATTCAAGCTGTAGTATCTTACTATAACCAGTAGTTGGCTCATAGAAGATGTATGTAACAATCCACAGGGATTGAGAGAGAGAGAGAGGAAGAGTATATTGCAAGAGAAGCAATATAGAGAAGGAAAGAGATATAAGAGAGAAGGGATCTAAGCTGTGTGTGGAGTTACCGAGAAGATCTCAAGCTACATACGTGGTGCATCCGAACTGTGTTTACTTCCTTGAGTTATAATATATAAACACAGTTCTATGGACGTAGCTTCTACCCTGGAAGTGAACCACATAAAATCAGTGTGTTATGCGACTGTTTCATGTGATTATGTTTTACTCAGTTGGTATCTGTTATCTGTTACATAATGTTATATGTCAGTTAGTAAATGTTTGTATGTTCTCATTCAGTTACAACATTTGAGAAGGTTAAAGGTGGATTTACATGTATCAAGCTTCTGCATATGAGTTTATTAGCACTTGCTTCACACAGTAATAGTTACTCTGTTAAGTGTTTCAAATATACTTATTTAGCAAGTTAAGTATAGTTGATGAAGAGAGTGTTGAATCGTAGAGGTTTAAGTTAGAGTGTTTAAGATCTCGTTGAAGTTATCCAAGTCATTTCACCTAGCGAGTTAGCCTTTGGACCTTGAGGGTCGCATTGGGCCATACTATAGAAGATATTGCATTGATAGTAGGCAATATCACACCATCAGAGGAGTTGTGGTGTGAGATAGCACAGATCATGGGTTAAGAGGAAGAGAGAGTTGCGCATCATCATAGTCACTGTGATGCGATAGGAGTCCTTCCCCTATTAGAACCCATGAGTAAGAGATATTGTGCATCGCGGAGAGAGGCCTCACTGGCTAAGAAGAGTTGTGAGACCCCAAGATGCTACAGAACCTGGTCGAGGACACTTGAGTCTTTGGCCAACCCATTAGAATCACTTCGAGCGAGACTTCAGGCCGCTCTGTGGTCTGTCGCCGAAAGGGCCAGTGAGATAGGGGTGTTGTTGGTACATTACAGTAAACCCAGGTCTTCCCACATAACCAACAAATGGTTCTATTGCCGGTTTTGAACAAACTAAGCACTGATGTTCTATTGGCATCCTACTAGAGATGAACTCAACTAGTGGCTTGTGTCTAAGGAGAAAGAGTTTGTTGAACAAGAAAACAAGAGTCCTAGACTGAGTATAGAGGACTGGTTGCAAAAACATATCTACACAGACCTGCATACGATATTTTTTGTGACCTATGGAAATGAGCTGTATGACTGGTTATCAAAGCTGACTAGTCGGAGTATATTCAGAAAGAAAAGAAACATTGTGTGGACACCAGAGATGATTCACACCGTGAAAAGCATAGACAATCCCATTACACGAGCATTCGACTTCTGGCATTAGAGGAAATTTGGGGTCTAAAATGGGCCTTATAAGAAAATGTGCCAAAATAAGTTTTTGTGAGTTAGAATTCAAGAACCAATAGAATTTCAATAAAATGAGTCAACCATAATGGTTGAATTGACATATTTGTCATAAAAAAAACTACTTTTTTTGTTCGTATTTTCGACATATCTCATTGTATTTTTACTCAAATTTCGATCGGGAGAGCTCGTTGGATGCGGCATTTGATTCTGCATCCAACGAGTACCCACATTTCATACTTTTGATGGACCTTGCTACCCAAAAAACAAGAAATACCTGAAAAAATGTGATGATGATGTCATCATCATGTTTTTTCAGGTATTTCTTGTTTTTGGGGTAGAAAGGTCCATCAAAAGTATGCAATGTGGGTACTCATTAGATGCAGAATCAAATTCTGCATCCAACGAGCTCTCCCGATCGAAATTTGAGTAAAAACACAGGGAGATATGTCGAAAATACGAACACAGAATGTAGTTTTTTTCTTTCTTCCTCCAAAATGAATCAATACTATTTTATTATTTTAACTATTATTTTATTATTTTAACTATTATTTTATTATTTTCCTTAGGAGGCCCATTTTAGACCCCAAAATTCCTCTAATGCTTGCGAGTGTGCTAGAAGGCTTCGTCACATAGTTTGCAGTTGAATAGACAAAAAGCTTCAGCGAGGCTGAGCGGTACTTCTTCAAAGGATATCGCGGTAAGTACCTAAACTCTTTAAAATTGTCCATTAAGATGTTATTATATGAAAAAGGAGTAATGGATATAGTTTCAGACGAATAAGTAAAGAAAGTAATGTCACAAGAGTTTGAGAGTGATTTCGATGACATTGGACGTACATGTAGTGGAAAGAAATATAAAGTAGATTTTAGATCTCCCATATTTGAAGACAGTTCAAGTAATACTAGACAACAAAGTCATAGTAATACAGACAGAACAGAAGGGGGTATCCCCTACCACCCTTATACCCCACAGAAACAGATTGGGACTCAGAACAATCCCATAGGAACTCCATCTAGTAGCTCGCAGATAGTACATACTACTGCTACATCACCTCCACCTACATCGCCGAGTGGTAGTAACACAACAAATCAGCATCCACCATGTAGAAATAGAATGGGGGATGATATGAAGCTACCTACCTTTAAGGGTACAAGGGCAGAAGACCCAGAGCAGCATTGGTTTCTATGTAAAGCCATGTGGACCATTAAAGGAATCCAAGATGATAATATTAAACTTGTACAGTTGGTCACCACACTTGGGGAACGAGCCTTAACATGGTATATGAAGTATACCTCAGCGATACCCAGAACACTTGTACAGGTCAGTACCACCATGATCAAAGAGTTTAAGAAACCTAAGTTTGAGTTAGAGTGCATCACAGAGCTCAAAGACATTAAACAGTTACCTACAGAGTCAGTATGGGACTTCGATTAGAAATTCAAAGCCCTTATATACCAAGTCAGCTTTGATTTTGTGCCAGAGCAGCATAAGGAATGGTTTATTGCAGCACTGCTCGCTCACATCAGACTGCCATTAATGCAGTAGAAAATCCAGACGCAGGATGACACGTTGGAGATGGCGATGAAACTAGAGGCTTCACCTATGGCTGAAACTAGCACATGTATGACAAACCTACAAAACCAGTTAGCAAATCTCACGTTACAGATGCATGAGATTAGAAAAGGAAAAGAGATTGCACAAGACATATGGTGTATCAAGTGTAAAGTACAAGGCCATACTAAATACAACTGTCCAGTTTTTGTAGAATATCTAGCAAGTGGGGCTCCTAACCCCTTACCATAGACCCACGGGCCGTGGTGTGAACTATGCAGAACGAGAGGACATCCACCTCAGCAATTCCCTATACTTCAGAGGTATGTATAGACCCCTAAGAACTTATACTGTACCTTCTGTAAGTCAGTAGGACACGAGGACCATAGCTACAGAGCCTACGATCTCATGGTCGATAGAAAAAATGACTTGTACAGAGTCCAATCAGAGACACAGGGTCCAGCAGCAGGACCACAGCATGATTCGACTCATGTTGGCCGTGGAGGAGGATTCAGTGGACGAGGCCATGGAGGAGGCTTTGGCCGTGGAGGAGGCTTTGGCGAAGGAGAAGGCTTTGGCCGTGGTCATGGACTAGTCACTTGTTACAACTATGGAGTTGTAGGACATTATGCTAGGGACTGCCAGAGCCCCACTACCACATGTAACTATTGCAAATCTTATGATCATGCTATAGAAGAATGTCCTACCTTGATAGCTAAGATCAGAGAACCTAAGCCAGCAGTACACCAAAACATCCAGCTTATTACTGCTGAGGATAAAGAACTAGAACTAAGAGTCAACATTGTGACTCGTGACGGTGCTTCCACCAGTGGAACATCGCAAGATAATGAAAAGAACACAGGACCCAAGTGGGTGCGCAAAGCTACTAATAAATCAACACCACTTGACCTATAGAAGAATCAACAGACATTTAAGGAAGCTAAGACTTTCTTTGATGACCCTATGCAATCAGGATCATAGGTACTGCCGTCTAGTGGCATACCGCAGCAAGCACCTTGTGGTGTTATTCCTGTGGAGACATCGCAGGCTACTACATCGGGAAGATGCGACGAGCACGAGTCGACAGGAAGTGTACAATCCTTCCTGCGGAGTTGTTTAAAACTCGTAAGAAATGAGCAAGCTATCGTGGAACTTCAATGCATCATAGATCAGTGTCCGCCATCTTCTTCCATGAGCAATGCCCAGCGTGCTGTTCATAATATTATGGGACATACAAGAACAGGAAGAGAGATGCGACTCACAGCACAGGTTGGAGAATTTGAAATGGATGAGGTGATCTTAGATCTAGGATCAGAGGTAAATGTTCTGACTAAGCAGACATGGGAACAGATGCGTAGCTTTAAGTTAGTAAGATCACCTATCCATTTGAGATTAGCTAATCAGTAGTGGGTATAGCCATTGGGTCGATTACTGCAGGTGCCAGTTGACATTGACGGAGTTCGCAGCTCTGCGGACTTTGAAGTTATAGAAATCATTGGCGATAGTAGACCATATCCAGCATCACTAAGCATTGATTGGGAAATCGGTAACATGGCCGTTATTGACCTAAAGAGAAGACAAATGACCTTTGAGGATGCGCAGATCTAGGTCATCGCACCGTTGGATCCTCTTCAAGGTCCTAGATACATTGAACCTATCCGAGAAGAGGAAGAGGCACGTAACATGGAGATTCTCTATTAGATGACCGCAAACCAGAGCGACTACATCAATCCAACCGCAGAAGGGAACATTAGTTGGAAATGCGACAGCTCATGCACATCGGATTCAGATATTGATCTAGAAAACTAGAAAAACAGACTTTACGAAGTCTCAGCGCGCAGATGTGCGTTTATGACTAAGTCACTGCGATGGATTGGTGCAGAGACTAACAAGATTCCATCATTTCATTGTTTAACAAATATCTAGGACTTTCTTCCATGGTTTGAACAATAGGTTCCTCATGAGCAGAGGATCACAGCTATGGACCTTGCAGTACGAGCCACACCTGCAATATGGTGGTATGCACATAAAGAGAATATCGCATCATGGGATGATCTTAAGAGATTGATGGTGATCAGATTCTCTACTGACAGGGAGTATGTCCAGCAGAAATACACAAGAGAGAGTGACCCCAGGTCACATATTCAGACTTGTGAACAGAATTGGTTGGACATTCCTGAGGATGAATGGGTTCACCGATTCATTCACATGTTGGACACAGTTCCAAGGAACCGGTACACAAAGACTGAATTACGCAAGGGAACGACTACATGGCCACTGATGATAGACAGTTTTCTACTCACTTTCGCTTTTGAATCAGAGTATCCAAGTGTTGATCAGGCCCTAGATGTAATAAAGATTAAGATATTTGAGGATTGTACCCTATCAGTACATACTCAACCTGAGTGGGCCATCCAGTTAGAATATGTGCTCGAGTGCTATAAATTCGCAGCAAAACTAGAGGATAAGGATGAGGATCCTTGCAACATCAACATTCCAGAGTCATAAGGGACTTGCGATGTTGATGGACCGAAGCTAGGGACTCCAGCTATCATGGAACCTATCAAGATTAAGAAGATCAATATTGGCACAGACACAGAACCAAAGTTTGCATCCATTGGAGACTATTGGGACGATGAAACAGTAGGACAAATTGCAGACTTGCTACATGACTATCAGGACCTATTCCCCACCAAGTTCATAGAGATGAAGGGAATAGTGGGAGACTTCGGAGTAATGAGGATACCATTGAAAGAGGATGCTATACTAGACAAGCAGCACCCATACAGATTAAATTCGCGATATAAAGAAAAAGTTAAGGATGAGATCGATAAGATCCTAGCAGCAGGAATCATTGAGCCTATAGAAGAGAGCGAATGGGTTAGTCCCATGGTGGTACAAGAAAAGAAAATAAAAGGAGACATCAGGATCTGTGTCAAATTGCGTAAACTCAATGATGCATCGGTTCATGATCCATTTCCAACACCTTTCACTGATGAAGTGTTAGACAATGTGGGAGGACAGGAGGTCTACTCCTTCACTTATGGATTTTCAGGCTATCACCATATCAGAATCCACCTAGAAGATCGACAGAAGACCACTTTTGCAATAGAATGGGGCTCATTCCAGTATACGGTAATGCCCTTTGGTCTTAAGAATGCACCAGCTATCTTTTCTAGAGTAGTAGTTGCTGTATTTAAAGAATACATCGATAAATTCCTAGAGGTTTATTTTGATGATTGGACTGTATTTGGATTAATCGACAAGCACATAGGATATTTAAGATTGATGTTACAGAAATGTAAGTAGTACCAGATTTCTTTGAACTTAAAAAAATGTATATTCTATGCGCCATTTGGTATTTTGTTGGGTCACATTGTTTGTAGACAAGGCTTGATGGTAGATCCCGCAAAGATTGCCATTAATGTAAACCTTACAGCACCCAACTCAGTCAAGCAATTGAGAACAGTACTTGGTCATACCGGGTACTATAGAAAATTTATTAAAGGATATGCAAAGATTACAACACCGATGGAAAAACTGTTAAAGACAGACGTTAAATTCCTATAGAATGAGGAATTCCAGAAAAGTCTAGACACACTTAAAGAGAAGATGGTTACAGCACCCATCTTAGTATTTCCAGACTGGACTAAGCCATTTCATGTACATGTGGATGCATCTAGCATCGCACTAGGGATTGTTTTAATGCAACTAGGAGAAAGGGGTATCGATCATCCTATTGCATACTCCAGTAGAAAAATATCGACGGAAGAAAAGAACTACACTACAACAGAAAGATAAGGCTTAGCTATGGTGTACGCTCTACAGAAGTTCAGGCACTACCTATTGGGTGCCTCGTTCAATATGTTTACTGACCATTCCACGTTGAAGTATCTGGTCAATAAGATAGTGTTAGGGGTAAGAATCTGCAAATGGTTACTCCTGTTTCAGGAGTATGATTATGAAATCATCGTGAAACCAGGAAGATTGAATGCCGGACCTGATCATCTGTCGCGGATAGACTTAGGAGAAGAGCCAAGTAATCTAGAGGACAATTTTCCAGATGCGTAGTTGTTTTTTATCCAGATCATAGACGAATACTATGCTGATATCATACACTTTCTCACTATAGGATGGGCACCTGTTGGGTTTACTAAGCATCAAAAGAAGTAGTTGGTTTCTAAAGCAACAGACTTCACCTTGATCGCAGGATAGCTATACAAGTTAGGTCCAGATGAAGTCCTGCGCAGATGTGTTATGCCGCATGACAAATAGGCTATTATCAGAGAGGCACATTCAAGTATCGTAGGAGGTCATTTCGCAGGAAAGTCGACTATGTAGAAAATCCTGACCGCAGGACTATGGTGGCCTACTTTACACAAAGACACTAAGGACTTTTGCAGATGCTGGAATATCTGCCAGAGGGTAGGAAAACCTTCGTGATGAGATGAAATGGCACTGCGACCACAGATTACGCTGCAGGCATTTGACAAGTGGGATATAGAATTTGTGGGTCCTATCAACCCACCAGGAAAACGAACTGGTGCGAGATATATCATCACTGGAATAGAGTACCTCACCAGATGGCCAGAGGCCAAAGTAGTAAGAAATTGTGATGCTACTACAGCTGCACAGTTCCTTTTTGAAAATATCATCAGTAGATTTGGATGCCTAGTAATTTTGATGAGTGATCAAGACACACATTTCTTGAACCACACCATTGAGGCCTTAACGAAAGAATTCTAGATACAACACCATAAGAGCACTCCCTACCACCCACAAGCTAATGGTACGGTGGAGGCCTTTAACAAGATTCTAGAGAATGCTCTTACTAAGATATGCAACAGCCAAAGGAATGATTGAGACCTTAGATTTAATGCTGTATTATGGGCATATAGGACTACATGCAAGAAAATTATAGGACACACACCTTTCAGCTTGGTGTATGGACAGGAGGCTATTATGCCTATGGAGTATATTATTCCTAGTCTAAGAATTGCTTAGATCACTGGGATGGCTGATACATACATGGTGAATGAAAGGCTAGCGCAGTTGCTTGCCTTAGAGGAAGACAGTTTCATCGCTGGATTCCATGAGAAAGTGCAGAAAGCACGAGAAAAAGCTTGGCATGACAGACACGTTAAGAGTAAGACTCTACAGATCGGAGACCTATTACTCCTCTATCACAGTAAATTTATTAAGTTTCCAGGGAAGTTCAAGACATATTGGTTGGGGCCATATCAGATACGACAAGATACAGAGGGAGGTGCCATTCATCTCAGCAAACTGAATGGAGAGCTTCTTCCCACGTTGATTAATGGTAGTAGGCTTAAGCTTTATCGTGACAGCCACTCCACCTCTCCGCCCTAACTCAGAACTACTTTGAGGGTGCAAATGTCCAGTGTAGTTGAAAGGAGGCATCGCACCGGGAATTAGTATACACCGGCAGGTATTCTAAGTACATGGAATCGCATTAAGACGGTTCATTTTGCACAAGTCATAAGCGGCTTGTAAAAATAAAAATAAAAAATGAAAAACCGCTGAAGTTTGTTTTGAACAGGTGATGCGGTGTGACATCGCGGTAAGGCGATGATTCCCTGTGCCACGTACACACTTTCAAAAAAAGCACAGAGGTCCAGTCAATTCACCTTCTGACAGACAGTTAATGAAGAAATGACCGGTATACCTTACCGTAGATTTGGCAACAGCATAATAAATATTCCAGATTTATTTAATCTTTGATGAGACTGACGCCTGCACACACGTTTCAAGGGAAATTTGATCGGACTTCATCATTTAATGAGGATCGGGATGACAGGTGTGGTCTCATCCATGTAATTGATACCACCGATGGGTTTATCCTAGATGGCCGTTGCATCCAGGATTACCACCTTCAGCATAAAAGCAGAGATCATTCATAAAGAAAAAAGGATATTTGTGGAAGACTTCTCAAAACGTGAAGATCCTTAAAGGTTCCGCAAGAAATGAGAGCGATAGCATGACAATGAGAGAAGGAAAAATACGAGAGACCTATGAACTAAGTAACAGAAGAATCCAGTATTAGTCAAGCAATGCTTGAGTCGGCACAAGAGTGTGTCGAAGCTATGCAGAACGAAGTCGCAGGACTTCGGGACATATTTAAATGGATTTCGCAGGAAGCCAAGGAGAAGCTACAGCAGGAGAATCCCACTGGTAGTGGCTCCTAGATGAGCCACAAGTAAGTGTTAGGGGACTGTTGGAGTAGGGTCCCGCAGCTACAGGAGAAGCTACCATTTTGGTGGCTAGACAGTTTTGGCGAAGATATAAGAGATAAGGTAAAGATACGACACCGTAGCATGTTTCTAGCTGCAGATCAGAGGCAGAAAATGTGACTATTGGGACATAGAAGTCAAAGAAGATGATAGTACCTGAGCGGACGAGAAGAGAGAGCTCACCCACTGCATTGAAGGCAGCGACTAAGACAGGAGGGCTTAGCTACCCTCATAAAGGAAAAGGAGCAACAGGGCCTAGGTATTGAAGACGAAGGTCAGTCAAAGAAGCGGCGCCTAGTACCCATGGTAAGCGCTGGGAAGCATGGAAGACTGTAGAGAGCAGTGGTGTGACAGAAAGGGACTACTCCAAGTACAGATAAGTCGATGGTCACCAGTTACGGTTTTGGGTTACTGTTGGGACAGGCCCATAGTGTTGTAAAGGTGAGACCTCCGTGCCACCTATAAAGGGATGTATTTTGTATTGTAATAGGTTAGCTAGTTAGTTAATTAGATATTCAGTTAGACAGTAGACAACTAGCTTATAGTCATTTTTGTATTGTAATAGAGTCAAGCTCTGGTTATGTATTCAAGCTGTAGTATCTTACTGTAACCAGTAGTTGGCTCATAGAAGATGTATGTAACAATCCACAAGGATTGAGAGAGAGAGAGAGGAAGAGTATATTGCAAGAGAAGCAATATAGAGAAGGAAAGAGATCTAAGAGAGAAGGGCTCCAGGCTGTGTGCGAAGTTACCTAGAAGATCTCAAGCTGCATATGCGGTGTAGCCGAACTATGTTTACTTCCCTGAGTTATAATATATAAACACAGTTATGTGGACGTAGCTTCTACCCTGGAAGTTAACCACGTAAAATTAGTGTTGTGCGACTGTTTCATGAGATTGTGTTTTACTTAGTTGGTGTCTATTATGTGTTACATGAATGTTATATGTCAGTTAGTAAATGTTTGTATGTTCTCATTCAGTTACATCATTTGAGAAGGTTAAAGGTGGATATACATGTATCAAGCATCTGCATATGAGTTTATTAGCACTTGCTTCACACAGTAATAGTTACTCTGTTAAGTGTTTCAAATATACTTATTCAGCAAGTTAGGTATAGTTGATGAAGAGAGTGTTGAATCGTGGAGGTTCAAGACAGAGTGTTTAAGATCTCGTTGAAGTTATCCAAGTCATTTCACCCAGTGAGTTAGCCTTTGGACCTGGAGGGTCGCATTGGGCTGTACTATAGAAGATATTGCATTGACAGTAGGCGATATCACACCATCAAAGGAGCTGCGGTGTGAGATAGTGCAGATCGTGGGTTAAGAGGAAGAGAGAGTTGTGCATCGTCAGAGTCACTGTGATGCGATAGGAGTCCTTCCCCTATCAGAACTCGCGAGTAAGAGATATTGCACATCACGGAGAGAGACCTCACTAGCTAAGAAGAGATGCGAGACCCCAGGATGCTACAGAACCTGGTTAAGGACACTTGAGTCTTTGGCCAACCCATTAGAATCACTTCAGGTGAGACTTCAGGCCGCTCCATGGTCTGTCACCAAAAGGGCCATTGAGCTAGAGGTGTTGTTGGTACATTACAGTAAACCCAGGTCTGCCCACATAAACAACAACAGATCCGTCCATAATTAAGTAAAATTAAATAATCCCTATGAGGCATGGTTTCGCTATAAACCAAATGTCTCAAATTTGAGCAGTTTTGGATCAAAAGCATGAGCTTGAATCCCTTCTGGAAAGAGGAAGGCCTTGAAACTACAAATCAAGGAATGCATTGTGGTTGGGTATGGTGAGTATACAAAAGGTTACAAACTATTTGACACTTCCACAAACTCAATACTTTTGTTGAGAGAAGTGTGCAATTCGAAGAGCAAGCAATACCATAGTTTGAGATTGCAACGGGAGAATGCTCTTCTCCTCAACAATTTCATGATGTAAGTTATGATTCATGCTCTATTTTTTATGATACTCCTAAAGATTATATGGCTGTATGTTAACCCAAAAAATTACCCAACTAGGTGTACATGACCTACACCACACAAAGAAATCTATTTCATTAACCTCATTGACCCCCACACCCTTACAAAGGCTCAGAAACACCAAAAAGAGATTAAAAACCCATAAAACAGCCTAAAATAGCTCCCAAAGGGGTTAAAGCCTTCAAAAAGGGGATAAATCCCCTAAAAGGGGCCTAAAAACTCCAAAGGAGCTAAGAAATGGGTGAAAGGGGCTTAAAGCCCTAAAATGGGGCTAAAGCCCTGACCAAGGGCTTAGAACCCTAAAACTCAAGAAAAAGATATAAATACAAGGGTGGGGGTCACTCTCAAAACAATCCTTCTCTGCCTACCGCTAATCTGCCCGTATGAGTGCCTTGAGACCCATATCTCTCAAGCCATTCATCGCTCGCCCTAAGTTGCTCCATTATCCAAATCCCATTCCATAGAGAGGTAGCTTCCTACTAGGGCATGGTGGCCCATTTCTCCAAATATAGAAGGTATACCATGAATTTATATTGTTATTTTTTGTTTTATAGGTTGTTTTTACATGCATGTAGTTTATTGCTAATAGTGTGCTACAGGTTCTCCATTGATAACTAGTTGCAAGTTTATTTCTCTAACAGTTTATTCGAGGGTTTTCATGGCTCAAAGCTAACTATTCCTTACAAGTTTTTCTTTCACCCACATAAAATCTATCCTTCCATCCTATAGAGGGAAGGTAGGTGTTTCAGCACATAGTCGGGGCCTTTTCCTAGCTATAGATTGGTGACCAGACCGGGTCGATCCCACAGGATCCCTAGATTTTTTTTTTTTTTTTAGATTGTTAAGTAGTTGTTTAAGTAGTTTCTTTACATTTTTGTTTGTTTCCATTACTGTTGAAGCCCCCTTTCGACCAACCTGAGCCTGTTTGGCCATAGTACCAGTTACTATCGATTGTTCTCAGCTTCGATTTTAAAAATTTTCTGTTCTCGGGCCAGGTCGCCGCTTTCAGGCTGGAAAGACAGACCCCATTGTTCAGATTTGTCCTGGAATGGAGACCACCTTGCCACATTGGCCCTTACAGGAGTGAAATACCTCTGTAGGCTGAGTCTCCTATTTCTGGCTAACAAAGGTGACCCCCTCTCCTATTCTTGGCTGATAGAGGTGACCTGCTTGCCAGATTGGCCCCAATAGGATAAACCTACATCTGTAGGCTTAGTCTCCTTTTTCAGACCAAAAGGAGTGAACAAGTTGCATATTCAGGCCCGCAAAGAGAAACCCATTCGCTCATTTAGGCCCAAAGAGAGCGACCTGTAGAGAAAAAAAATGTCAATCCTCTTACTATGTTGTTAATTCCATACCCGTTTAGCTTCATTCTTTCATTGTTAAATACATTGAGAATTAAACTCCTTATTTTTCCCTCCCTCCTCTACTCAGTCATCACCCTCTGGTGTATTCTGAGATAATACTGGGTGTTCAGCAAGTATAGTAATAGGAACTTATCATTGTCATTGCTCCAAAACCACTAAAAATGGGTGACTTGGAAGGTAGAGGGGGTGGAGACCATTCAGGTTTTCATGGCATTCATGTCCTCCCTATTGACCGACATTGCACTTGAAGACTGACCTAAGGATCTACGGGTGGGCTTAGCATCACTGTGTTGAGAGCCCAACACTGTTTCATGGTATATGAGGACTATAAGGATACGGTAGTCACTAGACAAATTTACATGGTTGTTAGTTAATAGTTGCATTTTTCAATTCTATTCATTTTGATTGGTTTTCCACATTACAGGTTTCCAATTGCCTCACAAAAAACTAGAATCATTTTCTAAACCATATAATTGCAAAAATTTATTTAAAATAAACAAAATTCATTCACAGAAGTGCACACAACCACACCAATTAATCAACCAAACTCGGTTCATGACACTGAGCAAACCCCTAAAAGTAACCAATTTACTTTAATTCAAAATTTTGTAGTCTGAGGACAAAATTCCCTAATGTTCTTAACCATGGGAAGTGCTTGGGATAGTCCCTAAAACTCATTGTGAGGAGTACGATGGAAATCGCAAAGTAGTTGGCCAATGAGATGAATTTCCAAGCAAAATGGGAAATGACCCCTACCAATTGACTAGAACGCTTGGGAGGAAAAATCCAAGCACTGTCTTTTGGCAGTCTTGATGGCTGAGTGTGATCCGGATTTATGTGTGAAAGGAATGAAATAGAATATACAAAATCATAATAACAGACATTTTTCAAAGATAACAGAGATACAGTAAAAACATATTCTATTAAATGGCAGAAATAGAACAGACTGTAATACAATTGCTAGAATGGTGGTAGCTATCTCTGAGAAGAGATGTGGCTGCTACGCTCATTTGTGCCAAGCTGAATACAAAATGAGGCCAAACGGGCCTATTTATAATAAAAAATGAGGTGAGAACCCCAAAAGTCCCAAAACGTAACCCTATAAGATGAACCGTCATAAAGTTTGCGGCCCCACGGTGGTAAGTTGAACAGTCAACTTCCCGGGGTCATAACTTTTGCATACGATCTCCGATTTGGGCGTTCGATAGCTCGTTGAAAATCTCTATCTAATCTTTACAACTTTTGGTCAACTAAAAGCATGCCGATGGCAACCATTTGGCCCCGAATCTCCAAAAAACGTCGTTTAAGGCCTCAAAACGGCCCCGGAAGTTTAGGACTCGAAAAACTGCCGAAAAATAACTAGGAAACTGCCACAATGGACAATTGTTTTGAGCTAGTGGAATAGGTGGGTGGCCACCGATATCCATCTGGATCAATCCTCCTTCCTTAGGAAGCAATGGTCTCCATTGCGTCGAATCCCGTATCATCTCTCGAACTGTGTGTTGAGTTGATCTCCTGGTGCGACATTTGTTGAAGTGAAGAGGCTGCTTTTCTTTGGCATCTCGAGAGGGCTGTAATTATTGTCTGGATGATTTGTTTCTGGATAAGCACCTTGAATGCGTGGCCTTGCATCGTAGAGGTACTTGGATAGATGAGGAAACAATGGCTCTGTCTTCTTCTTGTGTTTGATGAGCAGAGACACCCTGTGTAGAGGGTGTGGAGGTATCTGTGATATTATGTTCTCCTTCAGACGCAATTGTGAAGAGGAATAATTTTCCAATGTGGGATTTTATCTTCCTACCTTGCGAGACTTTGTTAGGTGTAGCGGTCTCTGGTATTCGATGGAGTTTTCCTCCCAAAGTAACAATGACACTGCGAGGACGTGACTCATATATAGCATGACGCTTCCACATATATGGTTGTCCTAAAAGAACATCACAGACTTCAAGTGGGGCCACATCACACAATACCTCATCTTGGAAAGGTTTGATGCCATATGGTAGGAGGCATTGTTGAGTAATGCGGATACCTCCTCCTTGGCTTAGCCAACCGATGATGTAAGGTTGCGGGTGTGGTGTTGTAGGAAGCTCCAATCTCTTGACGACTTCTGCTGAGATCAAGTTCTTTTGGCTACCATTGTCAACAACAAAATGTAGAGGTATTCCCTTTACCCAGATCTGCGAGTGGAATAAGCGCTCCTCTACCTCTGACTCTTCAGAATTGTCTAGTTGAACCTATGCGGTAGCAACAGTGGCAGTGGGGTCTGCATCAATGATCTGCCTCCCATTGGGTGCGGCTGTGGCATTGGGTTCAGAATCAGAATCAGGATCTGATTCTGAAGATTTGATCTCAGCCACTAATGATTGCTTTGAGCGACATTCATCAGTGTTGTGCCAAGGGCTTTTATGAAAATCGCACCACTTACCAGTGTCCTTCTTTGTCTTTCGATCTCCATTCTTTGCTTGTGGAGGGGACTGGTTGTCATTTTCTTTTGCTGTGCTTTGCGGGCCAGGGTTTCCCTTGCCTTGCTTCTGTGGTGGATTCGCAGGTCCAGAGTCTCGCTTGTTATTTTATTGAAATTTCTCCTCGATTTTGACAGCATACCGATAGGCGGATCCAAGTGAAGAGATGTCGAGGAATTCCATCTCAATTCGGATGTACCGATGTAGTCCACTGCGATATTTCAAGATTAGGTGCCGCTCGGAGTCTTTGATACCCAGCTTTGTTCGTAGGGTATGAAATTTGTTGGTGTACTCTGACACCATCTGGTCCCGTTCTTGACGCAGAATGGTCCATTTTGTGTACTGGTCATCATAGTTTCCCATAGGGTAATACTGTTCCTTGATGGCATCTATGAAAGAGGCCCAAGTGGGAATTGTTTCAAACATTTCAGACTCGTCTGATAAGTTTTGCTCACAATAAGTACCCCACCAATTTTGGACATGGGGGATTGCCTTAAGGAGCACAAAGGTGATCTTTTCTCTGTCAGAAAAATTGTGAACAGAGAAATACGCTTCTAGAACATTCACCCAATTATCCAGGGCATCTGCATCAATATTACCTTCAAATAAAGGAATATCAAAGTTAACTTGTACCTTAAAGGGAGTTGCATCCCCGAACCGACTTCTTGTTGAAGATTCACTGGCCGCGACCGGCATTCGCCGAAGGATTTGGGCGAAACTATCCATCATCTTGTTCCTCTGTCGCTCGAGGGCTTCCTCGAGTACTGACTTAATAGGATCTCCTGCTCCGTCGTCTCTCTTTTATTCCGTCATGGGAGGTCGTTTGGGACGGCGAGAATGATCAAGTGAAACTAGTTCGAGACCAAACTCTCTGTACTCGGACCTCGTCGGGGACATGCACCGAGAAACAACAAAGAGCAGATTGCTCTGATACCACTGATCCAGATTTATGCGTGAATGAAATGAAATAGCATATACAGAATCATAATAATAGACATTTTGCAAAGATAACAGAGATACAGTAAAAACATGTTCTATTAAATGGCGGAAATAGAACAGACTGTAATACAATTGCTAGAATGGTGGTAGCTATCTCTGAGAAGAGATGTGGCTGCTACGCTCATTCGTGCCAAGATGAATACAAAATGAGGCCAAAGGGGCCTATTTATAATAAAAAATGAGGTGAGAACCCCAAAAGTCCCAAAACGTAACCCTAGAAGATGAACCGTCATAAATTTTGCGGCCCCACGGTGGTAAGTTGAACAGTCAACTTCCCGGGGTCATAACTTTTGCATACGATCTCCGATTTGGGCGTTCGATAGCTCATTGAAAAGGTCTATCTAAGCTTTACAACTTTTTGTCGGCCAAATTCATGCCAATGGAAACCATTTGGTCCAGAATCTCCAAAAAACGTCGTTTAAGGCCTCAAAACGGCCCCGGAAGTTTAGGACCCGAAAAACTGCCGAAAAATAACTAGGAAACTGCCACAATGGACAATTGTTTTGAGCCAGTGGAATAGGTGGGTGGCCATCGATATCGATCTGGATCAGAGTGACCACCTATAGGCCAATAGGAAAACATTGAAGCCAAGGTCCAATTTTCATTACCAGTCACTATCAAACGGAAAGAATTGATCGACCGTGGTCTTCCTCACGCGTAAGAGGCAATCCACCTTAGTTCAGGTCTTTAGAACATCACCATAAAGACCACTCTTGACAACCCTCCTCACAATCAAAAGGCTATAGAACCTCTAATTTTGACTTCCTACCAATCTGAGCCATATTTACGCATCGCACCATCTAGCCCCATGGATGGCATAAATGTTAACCCCTTCTTTGGAGGGACGGTTCGTATCAGACCCACATCCATGCCTCACATTGCAACCAAAATTGAAGCTAGTGGCCCTACCACTACCACAAACACCATGGTGAGTCTACAACCCATTAGTGGTAGGCCCACACCAACCCCTGTCATTACCACAATACCTCCATTCATACATGGGTGCAGTGGCCCTTCCATGACTGTCTCGACTATCCCCATTGCAAGAAGTCAACTTTAGGTGCCCCTAGTCATGCAGGGACATCACATTCCTGTAAACCCATGCACCATCATCGCTCCCCCCCTCACCAACCTTGGGTCTAACCTCCCGTTCATGGCTCATCTTAACTTTCCTGATTTGGACAAGTTAACTAATGAACTAATTAGCCACCAACCCAATTGGCTTCCTATGCCAACCAAAATATACTTAGACATTCCAAAGTTTGAAGGGAAGGCTGGTGAGTTCTCTCAAAATCACATCATGTCGTTTCATCTATGGTCCTCTCCAAACATCATCGTGGATGACTCGATCAAACTCAGATTGTTCCAACGCATCCTCACCAGCACCACAACCAAATGGTACATTGAGCTACCTTAATCCTCCTACCCAACCTTAAATTACTTGGCTTTCATGTTCATGCAGTATTTCCAACTCCTTGTCAGATATGATGAAGGGGCAGAGATCTTGTTATCTTGCCACTGGAATATTGGGACCCACATAATTGACCACATCCATGAGTGGCGACGATGCCGTAGTTTGTGCAGGATTCAATTTGATGACATGATCTTTTTGGATTGTTTCATAAAATATTTTATACCACCTATAGCAAAGGACATATGTAACACCCTGATTTTGACCCCGTTGCATTAAATGTACATGATGTATATAATGTAAATGATCACGGTGTGGAGCTAAAGGCGAAGGCCCCACCATTGATCGGTTATGTTATGTTTTGGATTTGAATTGTCACCGATGGTATATCGGGGCATGCGACATATATTATGTTGGTCATCATGTAAATATGCATCTATAATTAATTAAATGAACCTGACCAGCTATGATCGTGACAACTAAATCGAAAGGGGCATGATTTTCACAAGGATAAGGATGTGGGGAAAATTGTTAAACTTTGGCCAATGAGGGAAATTATCCATGTGTCTTCTTACCTTGTTTTATTCCAACCACTCTCATTAAAGAATTACTGCTGGTGGTTGAGGCAATTAATTTCTTTGGGAGTGGGGTGACAGGACTTTCTGTCCTCTCCCTCACACACACTCCACCCGTTCTTGACTTCACTATGGATTTAAAACCAAAAATGCACTCTCCATTTTTTGGGCACCTCACGATTTTGTTGTTCATTCCTCACGCAGACATTTTTCTTGGCTCCACAAGTTTACTGAACCCCCACGCAATGCAATTTCATGTCCTCCTATAGTTTCTCACCTTCCCACACTTCGAATGGTCTGCTCATTGCTTTCACGCACAGGAATTTTTCCTAGTTTTTACCCACGTGGTTTTCCTTCTGTGGATTGGTGAATAGTGCAGTTGTACCCTTTCCTCATGGGTTGATTCGTGGGGTCTGCAATTGTTTGTTTGCTCATGCATAGGTCAGAAGACGGTAGTTTATTTCCCAGTGTGGTCTATGTATTTGTTCCCAGTGATTTTGTTTCCCAGGACGGGCTGTGATTTTTCCCTTGCTGGAATTGTATTTGCTGTTCCGGTTGGGATTGTGTAATTCGCTGGGGAGGCTTTTCCTTGTTTAAGTTGTGATAGCTAATTAATTGCCTGAGTGCAATGGTTGGTCTTCAGACTGTGAGAGGAGTAGGGATGAGGGCTTAGTTTTTCTTGATAAACCTGGTGGCTGGGAACCACACAGATAGAGCTAGAGGGATGGCCTTCTTCTCCATCGCCCCTGAATAACACTGGAAGGGAATGCAGGGCCTGAGGGACTGTGTAGCAGAGAAGGGATTGATTCCTTGTGTTCGGTGTGTTTGGGTGTCTTAGAGGTCAGGCTAGTTCTGGTGTAGGTGTTCTTGGCTCTGTAATGAGCTCACCAGCTTAGCAATTAGCCTTTCCCAACTCCTTGATGGACTGATAAACCCAACTTTGTTGGCTTGGCTGTGTGTTTTGTATATCCTTGGCTATGTGTAAGCCTAATAGTTCCCTTATTCCTTGGAGAATCATGCCCATCTCAGGGGTGGCACCATTGCTGAGAGATTAAGGAGCACCCTATCCTATGGTTGGGTGGAACGTTGCAGCGACGTAGCTGGTTGTGGAGCAAAGTTTTCATAAGATAAGTAATCTTGCCGATTTTTACTTCTGCAACCATATTTTCTGTCAATGATATAAAAATGATGAACAGGTTAAATGATTTCATGCATGTATGAGCGATGATGGTTTCCACTATATGTGTTGATTAAAGTGCATATGTGCATGATATACTGCAACACATTTTATTTCAGCATTCTGTTATGCAAATTTTATGCCTGTACATGTTCATGGGGCTCTCAGCCCAGGTGGATTAAGCCACGGGTCACGTCCTCTTCACCGGTTGGAGGTACGGGGACGTGACAAGATGGTATCAGAGCTCATGTTGCAGCATGGGCCTGCATGAGCTGCGAAGATGTAGTAACATAGGTTGTATTTCATTCTACCCAGCAGGAGTCAGAATGTGAGTGACTGTAAAATTGAAAAAATATGGCTAAGTGTTGGATCAGTCGGAGCAACCAGTGGAATTGACTTTCGTCGTTGTGGAAGAACTAGCGAAGTGGACGTTCATCGTTGCGGACGAATTGGTGAAGTTTCCCTTCCACCGTTGCGGAAGAGTTAGTGGTTTCCCATTCACCGTTGCGGAAGACCAAACTGCCAAGTCTTCCAATGTGGAAAGAAAATCGCGGAAATTTTCTAAGTGTTTTGATGTCCGTCGGAAGAGAAAGTGTTCGGGCGTCCGCCGTTCCGGAAGACAAATTCATTTGGCTTCCGATGTGCAAAGACCGCCGATGTCCAAAGTGGAAATTTTCTAAGTAAACAGCTGCCAGTTGGAAAGGAAATCATTTTGTGAGCCGCCGTTACAGAAGCAAAAGAAATAAGTCTTCTGATGGGGAAATTCCTCCGATCGCCGACACATCAAAAAGGTTAAGGCTCGAAGTTGGTTCACCAATCGGAAGAAGTTATTGTCTGAAGTGCCGCCGTTGTGGAAGCCAAATTCATTTGGCTTCCTATGTAAAAGGACTACCGATGCCGATCAAGTCAGTTCACCGATTGGAAGGAAGAGTGCTTCCGAGAGCCACTGTTGCGGAAGAGAAAGTGATTGAGCGTACGTCGTTGCGGAAGCCAAAGCGATAAAGCTTCCGATTAGAAAGACTGTCGACGCCGGTCAATCAGTTCATCGATTGGAAGAGAAAGTGATTGAGCGTCCACCATTTCGGAAGCCAAAGAGCTAAGACTTCCGATGTGGAAAGACATCCGACAGCCGATGAGAAGGAAAGGAAAATTCTGAGTTTTCCATGTAATTTCTCAGCATATTTCGATTGTTTTCAGAGGGATTTTTCAGTTGTTTTTTAGTGAGATTTTAGGGCTGAAAAGGAGAAAAGAGGCAACGATCCTATGCGCTAGATTGCGTGAAAATCAAATAGAAATTCTTGGATGAAGAAAATCTTGTGTTTGGGAAAATTGTAATTTTATGATTATTCCAAGAGAAGGTAAGTAATGTTGATTTATATCAATGTATGCATCTAACAATTGTATTATTAACATGTTTGCAGAATTATAGTCACCTTCAAGAGAAGTATTCTAGGTAGTGCAGTTGACAAGTAAGTGGTGGTTCAATATGAGAACCCATGACGGATATGATGCTCGGGATTCCTATGAGCGAGCAGAAGATGCCATGGGAGAAAATGTCCATAATAGAAATGAGGACATAGAATCTAATGGAAGAATATTCCAAGAGACACTGTCAGATGTTGTAGCCACTATGAAATCTTGATTAAGGCCCAGGAAGAGCAGCATCAGTTGAATGCTGCTATGTTGCAAAGTTTGACATACTTGCAAAGAAAGGTAGACTCTGGACGAGGCACAGCAAGACCAGAAGGCAGTAAGAGCAGTACCAGGAGAAGGAGAAGGACTTCTATTGGAACATCTAATTCTGAAGAATCCAGCGGGGATTCCAGTTCTTCTTCTCATAAAATAAAGAGAAAGAGACACCATAGGGATCGCTCTCGAGATGAATTCAAGAAAGCTAAACCTCCTACATTTGATGGCGAGGTAAATACTGGACAAGAGGCTAAAGCTTGGCTTCTTGGTATAAAGAAGTACTTTCAAGTGCATGACTATTCAGAAAACATGAAGGCAAGAGTTGTCATATTCAATCTGAATGGAAGGGCATCCATTTGGTGGGAACACTTCAAGAAAGTAAAGAAGATCAGTTAAAGGAGACTTAAGTGGAAACAGTTCAAGAAGTATTTCAAGCAGAAATACCTCTCTGATAGGTATTATGATGACAATATTAAGGAGTTCCATGAGCTGAGATTGGGACAGCAGACCATGGAAGAGTATGCTAATAAGTTTTTGGAGCTATTGAGGTATGTCTGGTATATCAGAGATGAAAAAGTGAAGGTCCAGCATTTCCTAAGTGGATTACCTCAGTCTTACAAAGATAGAATTGAGTTTTATGAACCTAGAACTCTTGAAGAAGCAATAAGGAAAGCTAAGTATTGCTATGAGCAAAGAAAAGGTAAGCCAAATTTCCATAAGGCATGGAAGGACAAGAAGAATGAGAAGTTTGACCAAAGAAATAAAGGTTTCAAACCTTCTAGCTTCAGGAATCAGCAGAAGCAGCCATCTCAAGCTACAAGTAAACCAGTTGGAGTGATAGGAGAAAAGCCTAAGGATCCACAACAGAATAGAGGGCCACTTCAATGTTGGAAATGTGGTGGATCGCACATGCGTAGGAATTGCCCACTCGAGAATGAGAGTGCAAGGCCAGCTTATAATGCTCAAGAGGCAGAAACAGTGGGTCAAGTAGCAAGGGCAGTTCCTAGGATTTATGTAGCACTGGAGGACCATGGTTGAATTAGCAGGTAAGATTGTTGAGCAATCTGTTTCTATTTTGATTGACCCTGGTTCTACACACAGTTACATTACTCCTAGAGTAGTGGATATTCGTGCCTTTAAAGTAAAGCATAGGAAGTCTTGGTTAGTTCAGCTAGCCACTGGAACTAAGAGAAATGTCAGTGAAGTGGTAGATAAGTGTACATTGGTCATGAATGGATTGGCCACTTGTGTAGATCTGAATGTGCTACCGCTTGGTTCCAATGATGTTCTCATTGGAATGGATTGGTTAGAAGCTCATAGGGTGAAGCTTGATTTCTACAATAAGAATTTTGAGTGCATGAATGAAGAAGGGAACCTAGTAGTAGTGAAAGGTATTCCAAAGGTGATTTCATTAAGGCAGGTTTCAACAATGCAGTTAAAGAAGTTCTATAGGAAGGGTTGCCAGTTGTATGCAACTCAGATTTTGGAGGAACCAGGAGATGAAACTCCTAGGTTAGAGGATTATCAAGTGTTACAGGAATTCAGGGATGTGTTTCCTGATGAGATTCCAGGACTTCCTCCAAAACGAGACATTGATTTCACAATTGAACTTGTGCCAGGAGCAGTACCAGTGTCCAAGGCACCCTACAGGATGAGTACACTGGAGATGTTAGAGTTGAAGATGCAACTGCAAGAGTTGTTGGAAAACAAGTATATCGGGCCGAGTGTGTCTCCATGGGGAGCATCAGTTCTATTTGTAAAGAAGAAAGATGGTACACTCAGGTTATGTATTGACTATAGATAGTTGAACAAGGTTACTATGAAGAATAAATATCCTTTTCCTAGGATTGATGACCTCTTTGATCAAATGAGAGGGGCAAAGGTATTTTCCAAAATTGACTTGAGGTCTGGTTACCATCAGGTGAGAATCAAGGATGAAGACATTCATAAGACATCCTTCGGGACAAGGTATGGGAATTATGAGTTTGTAGTGGTACCATTTGGTCTCACAAATGCACCAGCTACATTTATGTGCATTATGAATAGTTTCTTCAGCAAGTATTTGGAAAATTTTGTTCTTTTTTTCCTTGATGATATTCTTGTTTATTCCAAGGATGAGAAAGAGCATGAAGAGCATTTGAGATTGACATTGAATTTTCTCAGGGAGCATCAGTTGTATGCAAAACTAAGCAAGTGTGACTTTTATAGAGACAGAGTTCAGTACTTGGGTCACATTATTTCAGAAGAGGGTATATCTGTGGACCCTAAAAAGATTGAAGACATTATGAATTGGCCTACTCCAAGAAATGTGACAGATGTAAGATCTTTTATGGGACTTGCAGGATACTACAGGAGATTCATTGAGGGATTTTCCAAAGTTGCACATGCTATCACTTCTTTGCAAAAGAAGGGGATGAAGTTCGAATGGACATCGATATGTGAAGAAAATTTCTAGTGGTTGAAGAATCTTCTCACCAGTGCACCAGTATTGAAGATTGTAGATCCAGAGAAAGAATTTATGGTGTGTACCAATGCATGCGGACAAGGGCTTGGAGGAGTCCTTATGCAGGACAACCACGTGATATGTTATGAGTCAAGAAAGTTGAAGGAACATGAGAAGAACTATGCCACTCATGATCTAGAGCTTCCAGCCATAGTACATGCCCTCAAGATGCGGAGACATTACTTGATGGGTAGAAGATTTGAGCTCAAAACAGACCATTGTAGTTTGAAGTATCTATTTGATCAGCCTACTTTGAATGCTAGGAAAGCAAGGTGGCTGGAGTTTTTATGTGAGTTTGATTTTGAAATAAAACACATAAAGGGAAAAGAGAATAAGGTAGCTGATGCACTTACCAGGAAAGTGCAAGAAATGCATGTGGAATCTCTTAGTATTTGCCAATCAGATTTGAGGTAGCAAATTTCCAATCATGTTGCCGAAGATGAATTGTATGAGCAAGTAAAAGACAAATTGCAGCAACAAAGTCTTGAGAAGAGGTATGAGGGATATAAATTGGAAGAAGATGGAATTCTCACTTATAAAGGTAGAATTTATATTCCAGATGTAGAAGATTTGAGGAGAGTTGTTATGGATGAAATCCATCAAGCTCCATATTCTGGTCACCCAGGATATCAGAAAACAATCACTATAGCTAGAAAGCAGTACTTTTGGCAAGGAATGAAAAGGGATATGGCTGAGTACATTTCAAGATGTATGAAATTTCAATAGGTAAAGGTTGAGCATCAACATCCAGCAGGTTTGTTGTAGCCTTTTCCAGTTCCAGAATGGAAATGGGAAGTTATTTCCATGGATTTTATTACAGGATTGCCAATGACTTGGAGACAACATGATTCCATCATGGTTGTAGTAGACAAGTTGACTAAGGCAGCACATTTTATACCAGTTAAGTCTACGTATGATGCTGGTGACATTGCAAAGATCTTCATGAAGGAGATATTCAAATTGCATGGGTTGCCGAAGGCAATAGTATCTGATAGAGATGTCAAGTTCACTTCCAACTTTTGGAAGGGGTTGTTTGAAGATTTAGGTACAAAGCTAAGCTTCAGCACTGCATACCATCCTCAGACAGATGGTCAGACCGAGAGAGTTAATTAGGTGCTTGAAGATATGCTTCGCATGTACGTGATGGAAAAACCAACCAAGTGGGAAGATTACTTGCACTTGGTGGAGTTTGCTTATAACAATGGATAGCAGACATCCTTGGGGATGAGTCCGTATGAAGCTTTGTATGGAAGAAGGTGTAGGACACCAGTGACTTGGGATAATCCAGTGAACAGGATTGTGCTTGGACCAGAATTGCTCAAGGAAATGGAGCAAGAGGTCGTAAAGATTAGGCAAAAGATGAAAGTAGCATAGGACAGACAGAAAAGCTATGTAGACAAGCATAGGGTGAACAGGGAGTTCAGTGTTGGGGCTCATGTCTACCTCAGAGTGAGAGCAAGGAAGAGTTCCTTGAAGCTTGGAAGTTGTGCCAAGTTGTCACCAATATATTGTGGGCCGTTTGAAGTGCTTGAAAGAATAGGGCCAGTTGCATTAAGGCTTGCATTGCCTGCTAGCACTAGAGCTCATAATGTTTTTCATGTTTCTTTGCTTAAGAGATATGTACATGATCCTAACCATGTGATAAATTGGGATGTGATTCAGGTGGAACCCGAGGGAGAGTTCCGAATCGAGCCAATGCGCATCCTCGACAGGAAGGTCACAATGCTCCAGAACCGAGCCATAGGTGAGGTAAAGCTGCAATGGGAGCACTTCGGACCTGAAGAGGCTACATGGGAGCTGGAGGATGCCATGCGATTGGCACATCCATTTTTGTTCAATTCTGCGGAACACTGAGGCGATACCAGTGTAGCATTTTGTTCAAATTTTGTAAAGCACTGAGGACAGTGCTATTGAAGGGGGAGGGGAATGTAACACCCCAATTTGGACCTCGTTGCATTAAATGTACATGATGTATATATTGTAAATGATTACGGTCTGGAGCTAAAGGCCAAGGCCCCACCATTGATCGGTTATGTTATGTTTTGTATTTGAATTGTCAATGATGGTATATCGGGGCATGCGGCATATATTCTGTTGGTCATCATGTAAATATGCATCTATAATTAATTAAATGAACCCGACCAGCTACGATTGCGACAACTAAATCAAAAGGGCATGATTTTCACAAGGATAAGGATGTGGGGAAAATTGTTAAACTTTGGCCAATGAGGGAAATTATCCATGTGTCTTCTTACCTTGTTTTATTCCAACCACTCTCATTAAAGAATTACTGCTGGTGGTTGAGGCCGTTAATTGCTTTGGGAGTGGGGTGGCAGGACTGTCCATCCTCTCCCTCATGTACACTCCACCCCCTGTTGACTTCACTATGGAGGAAAAACCAAAAACGCACTCTCCATTTTTTGGGCACCTCACGATTTTGTTGTTCATTCCTCACGCAAACATTTTTCTTGGCTCCACGAGTTTGTTGAACCCCCACGCAGTGCAATTTCATGTCCTCCTATAGTTTCTCACCTTTCCACGCTTCGAATAGTCTGCTCATTGCTTTCACGCATAGGAATTTTTCCTGGTTTTTACCCATGTGGTTTTCCTTCTGCGGATTGGTGAATAGTGCGGCTGTATCCTTTCCTCATGGGCTGATTCATGGGGTCTGCAATTGTTTGTTTGCTCACACACAGGTCAAAAGATGGTAGTTTATTTGCCATCGTCGTCTATGTATTTGTTCTCGGTGATTTTGTTTCCTAGGACGGGCTGTGATTTTTCCCCTGCTGGAATTGCATTTGCTGTTGGGATTGTGTAATTCACTGGGGAGGATTTTCCCTGTTTAAGCTGTGATAACTGATTAATTTCCTGAGTGCAATGGTTGGTCTTCGGACTGTGAGAGGAGTAGGGATGGGGGCTTAGTTTTTCTTGATAAACCTGGTGGCTGGAAACCACACAGACAGAGCTAGAGGGCTAGCCTTCTTCTCCATCACCCCTGAATAGCACTGGAAGGGAATGCAGGGCCTGAGGGACTATGTAGCAGAAAAGGGACTGATTCCTTGTGTTCGGTGTGTTTGGGTGTCTTAGAGGTCAGGCTAGTTCTGGTGTAGGTGTTCTTGGCTTTGTAATGAGCTCACCAGCTTAGCAATTAGCCTTTCCCAACTCCTTGAAGGCCTGATAAGCCCAACTTTGTTGGATTGGCTGTGTGTTTTGTATATCCTTGGCTATGTTTAAGCTTGCTAGTTCCCTTATTCCTTGGAGAATCATGCCCAGATCGGGGGTGGCATCGTTGCTAAGATATTAAGGAGCACGCTAGCCTATGGTTGGGTGGAACGTCGCAGCGACATAGTTGGTTGCGGAGCAAAGTTTTCATAAGATAAGTAATCTTGCCCATTTTTACTTCTGTAACCATCTTTTCTGTCAATGATATAAAAATGATGAACATGTTAAATGATTACATGCATGTATGAGTGCTGATGGTTTCCACTGTGTGTGTTAATTAAATTGCATATGTGCATGATATACTGCAACACATTTTATTTCAGCATTGTGTTATGCAAATTTTATGCCTGTACATGTTCATGGGGCTCTCAGCCCAGGTGGATTAAGCCATGGGCCACGTCCTCTTCACCGGTCGGAGGCACGGGGACATGACAACATCACATCCGAACGTCCCCAATCCGAAGAGGAGGCCATCTTGAAGTCCTAGAAATTTGACTTGATCTATGCCCAGTCTGGATATCTTTACACCATTATTCCAGATGCCCCGCGGCCCAGCACCACCCACCATGATGTTTCGGGGGCATCCCATGCTGTGGATGAAATCATAGGTTCCGTCTCCCAGCACCAACTATACTATGTGACACCTCCCAGTATGCTATCGTGCACAAGAAACTATTCCAGGATGATGTCCCATTCCATAGCCACAACCTCCTACACACAACCTATTCCACAACATCATGTCCATACACTAACTTGGCCGTTACAACAGTATTCGGGAAAAATGATCGGATTTCTATCCCCCCTAGATCTCCCAATCTACTATGCGCCACCTACAAAAGTCGTTTCAACACCCGTGGGAAATTTTTTTGCTCAACAGAATTGTCCCAACCAACCAGCCCCTAATAACCAACAAGGGAAAGGTAGAAATAACCAAGATAGGAATCTGGGTAACAACTAACCTCAAGGAGGTGGCCCACATTTGAATCCTCCCAACAACACCGGAGCAAACCGACTGGCTCAAAATCCCCAACAACCTGACCCACCTAGATGAAATGATCCATTATGGACAAATCATTCCTGAAAACTATGCGACATCTACGGGAAATATATGCATGAGTTCCCCTTCATGGGATGTGCCAAGTAGCTTCTTCATAATGAAGCTTAGTGCAGTACCAATGCGACATTCCCAGCACCACTAGGCCTTCCACCCATGATGCTCCATAAACCATTTCCATTCCAAGGGATGGTAGCAACTACACCCATGCCCCCAACTACCCTCACAACCTTTGTTGCGACCCCTCCTATAAAGACAGGGGTCCATCACCTACTAGCCATGACAACTGACGAGGTCAACTTGGAGACAAGGAGGAACAAATATGGGTCCACTACCAAAATCGATTACCAATTAGTGGCATCCGCATCCAATGCCACCAACATTCCCATCCAGCTTCCTACAACTCCCTCTGATGGGATGAATCGAGGACCATGACCCCCCATGCAGTGGATTTCCAACAATTCCACGACTAGAGGTGCAATGAACTATAACATTGTTGATGACTTGGCCTAGTAACCTACAACCATGTCGGCTCTCAAGGTGATCAAAATGTGCCTCTCATAGAAGAAAGTGTTGTTATCTGTACTAGGTGTGGTGGACCCCTCCGATTACAGATTGATCACATCCGATTTAGATCAAGAAGAAACTAGAATTCTATCCTCCATCACCTTCCAAATTCAGGTCTCAATCCAAAATTTTGTGGTCCATCGATGCATCGTCAATGAAGGGGCATCCACCTGTGTTATGTCAACATCTGTCTCGCATAATTTTGGGTCCCCTACCCTTCAACTATCCACTACTACGCTTTGTACTTACGATGGCCACCCCACTAGATCCCAATGCATCCTTCTGCATGTCCCCATAACTTTAGTAAGGAAGACAATCCCAATTGACATAGAGGTGGTCAACGCACAGTTGGACTATAACGTGCTTTTGGGATGAAGCTACATGTACGTCATTAGAGTCTTGGCATCCACTATGTTTTGCCTTATGATTTTCCCTCATGACCAGAATATTTTGATGCTGGATCAACTGAATTACCATGATCCACAGTGGCCAATGGCACCATCCAATGTTATCCCTACCATTGACATGATTGTCAATAGCACATTCACCCCACCATTATTGAACGTAGGCCCTGGGTTGTTCACCGACACCTCTATGACAGATCCCTTCCCCTTTGTGTCACCTCCACCAAAACCAAATGATACTGTGGATTTGTGCATGCTATAATCTAGCACCAATACACCCAAACCCCAACCACATCCACAACACCAAACACAACTGCAGCACCAACCATAGCCGCAGCAACATCCGCAGCCACAGCTCCATCCGCAACTGCATCTCCATACACAGCCACAACCCCATTGACATCCACAACCTCAGTTGCAACCTCAACCTCAGTTACTAGGGAAATAGGGGGGTTCATTCACACTTAACATGATCCTTTTCCTTTTCCTACCATCCAACATCGTGAGTTAGTCTCTCTTGGAAACCCGCAATTTACAGGATTTCACACTAGGAGTTCATGTGTGGTAACTTGAACCACCTACACTACCTATGAGGTCCCAAGATGTGTTGACTCTTGTCCATCCAATTGAGATGATGTTGCACGAAGCTCTGGGTCCATCAAAGACTCCACTCGTCTCCACACCTACCCCTCTTCCTCCAACAGAGACTAGGGGAATGGCCACCAAAACCACAACCAATACCATTTACATGATCTCTAGCACTATTTTTCGTCTTGTCTATTCGATCATGGAAGATGCACCTGATCTATCCTGGAACCACTTACGCAATGACGGAGAAATCTATAAGACCGCCTCTAGTTTTACCCCATTCCCTTTAAACCATAGTGTGGAATCGGTTCTTCCCATAAAAGACAAGATTTTGTCACACCACCTTGCGAACGACCTTTGTCTTGGCAAGGGGGCATACCTCTTCACTAACTCACATGGTCGCCTCTTGAAGAATCCATGCAACAGGCTCTACCTCAAGAGATTCTATGTCTAATACCACCATCATGAATCACTTATAGCGTAGTTTTTTTCATTTTATTTGGCATCATTTTTTCTATGAGTTGGTGACCCCCTCTAGTATAACTTCCATGTCTAGTCACAGTGAGTCCATTGTAGAACTCCATTGCATTATTTGCATGTGAGCAAGTATATATGATCCCTGCCCCTGTGCAGTGGGTAGCCCACTGGAGGGTGCAGTCCCACATTTGCATATGCACACATCATGTTGCATGTATGATCAAGCTACCGCCATGATAGCATACCATTAGGTCTCTAGACCTATATTGGAGGTTGAGGCTATTAGCACCTCTATTTTGAACAGCTGAGGAAGAATATTATGGAAGAGTAATAAAAGGATACATGAACTTGGCTAAGTTTAATAGTTTTATTCTATGATCAAAATGGTGCATAATGGTCAATTTGGAACATAATTTGATGGTATAGAATGATTAAGGATGAGATCTATCATTGAGAAATACTCCGCTGAGTAAATATGCACATTTAAAAAAAATAAAAAAGGGCTAGCGGAATGTGTACATCAATCTCAATCCAACGGTTTAAGAAAAAGGGTGAAAACTCATCAACGATTATTATCGGTTCTATAGGAGAAAGTTGTGAGATGGTTAAAATGTAAAGGTGGTAGTGGAATGTAAACCATGGTACACGTGGTGAATCGAGGTGGATTCTGCGGAGAAAAGTAGTTAAAGGAAAACCACTTAGTGGAGGCTCCAGAATAGACCGTTATATAAAGGTGAAGTTGACTTGGTTTAGAAAAAATCATTTTTATTTGCATGTTGCAGATGAAAGAAGGAGACAGCCCACCATATTTTTGAAGTCAACCTTACATATCTACAGTCACATTCTCAGTTACAGGTAATATTTTAAACACTTAAGCTCAGTTGAAAGAATTATCGCCATTGTCTATTATGGAAAGAGAACAGGGGTTAGGAGTTTTAAGCTGAGTTCTGGATGAAAGCGAAGAATTTGTTTTTGATAGAGACAGAAATGTATGTGACCCAGTTTTATCAATTGGAAATGTATCAGTCTCCAAGGAACAATTGTGTCAGTGTAATTTCCATGGAAATGATGTTTTGAGTTTCTGCAAGTCTTTTTCATATTATTTCTCCATTGAATAGACTTTATAGTTTCCAAATTTTGTTGAATGGTGTGCAAGCAATTGTTCACCTTCTGAAAAATTCATCATGAGTCATACCACATCTAATATACTGTGCAAGATTAATGCTAAAGCCATTCGTGGAATACTTAATTTACTTGCTAGTTTTTCTGATAATTGTGAGTCTGTGAATGAGTCTGTCTTAGTTGAAATGTACAAAAGTTGTGAAACCAAAATTAGATGTGCATTTCTGTCCAGTATCCTTAATAAAGGTCAGTCATTAAAGGGTCTTTTTATGTCGTATAAAGTTCACATTTTCAAAGAAGAAGTGCAATTGGTTGTGTCTTTGGTGTGTCAAATTTTAGGTTTAGATGATGACATTCATATCATTGAAGTTGTCTTAGGGTTTTTACTGAGAATGAGTTCAATTAGTCCTGAGTCCCATTTAGACCATTATTTCAGTCTGAATGAGTATTTAGCGAAATTCATCCATCTCTAGTTAGTCGAGTTTCCAAAGGTCAGGTTTTTCAAATATCAGTCGTACCTGTTGAACATATTGTTGTGTTCAAATGTATCAGAATTACAATTCCTGTCCACTATTTTCTCCACAGACCTCCCAAAACAAATCAATATGTTTGATTTTGTAAATTCCAATATGTCTGAGATGTACAAATTGATATTTGATGAAGTGTTGCCAAGGGTACTAGAAGAAATGAAGCTCATGCTGCAGCCATCTTTAGGGGACAAAATAGGAGACTGGTTCTTATACAAAGATTTTACTGTTTTGAGGGTGTATGGTTTCACAGGGGAACCATACAGGTTACCTGTTTTTCTAATTCCTATAATTTTTGCACTTGAATTCATGAGGAAAATATTATGTGTAGAGGAGGAGCATTTTGGAGCATTCAAGAAGTCTTCTAACATTAAATTTCCCATTAAAGTTGGTCCATTTATATTCAAAAACAAAAGTGCCTTGATGATTGTGGAAAAGTTATTAGAAATTATGGATTTCTAGAAAGAACAGAGAATCAATTATGATCCACATCATATAATTTCTCAAAGAAATAAATAAAATAAAAACAAACCATTCAATCATTAGGTTGTTGAAGGTTTAGAGGAAATAGCCAATTTTTCTTGTTTTGTAGAAAGTTCAGGAATTGATGAAAGTAGGAGAAGTGGGTTGATTACAGTAGTTCAAGCACCTGAAAATCCTAGCATTTTAAATAAGAGAAGTCTTTCTGAGCTGGAGGATATGGATGTGGATGAAAACAATTCATAAAAAAATATTAAAACACATTCTCAGGATGATCAAGTTTCAAGAGAAATAGTCTCAAAAGATTAAAAGAAAATAGTTTTGTTCCCAAAGAAGTCAGTACAAATGCATCAGTTTTCCTTTGAAGCAGAGAGTAGTGCAAAGCCCAGTTCAGGTTTCAAATCCAGAGAAAAAATCATGTCAAGCTATGCTAAGAAGCAGATGCAGTCATCGGAGGAGACCAAAAATGTACTTCCTCAAGTTAGAAGTCTAGTCAACCAAAAGACATCACTGATTTCTACTCGGTATGTGGAGAGGAACACCTTGAAGTTCGCTATGGTAAGTGATAAAAAAGTGTCTGAGATGGAAGTAAGGCTAGATAAAATCAATGTCCCCGACAAGATTCAACTCTACATGAAAAAATGATATATTATTTATTCAGATTTATTAAATGCCATTATGAAAATTAACAAATTGCAATCCCTTGTAGATAAATTGGAATTCCAATTGAAACATGAAAAAGTAGATAATAAAGGAAATTTGATCCAGATTAAGAAGTTGCAGACAAATTTTATAAGCTTGGGAAGTGAACCAGAAAATGCACAAGCCACCAAAAAGATTTTGGAAGAAAAAGACAATACCATCCAGGTATAAAGAAAAAAGATGAAAATTCCAAATTCGAAACATGCTTAGTCCACAGAGTTATTTGAATTACAAGAAGAAAAGGATAAGGTTTATCAAGAGATGATGGATTAAAAAGACAAAGCATTGAAATTACAAGAGGAAAAAAGAAAATGTGAAATGGAGAGAACTAAATTGATGACCCAGATTTCAAAGTTGAAAAAGGATCAAAACAATGAAAGGAAATCATGGAAGAGCTAATGAGCCAAACTCCCGCTGATACAGATCGATCTCCTGTAAATACTGAAAAACCTTTAAGTGAATTTTCTGCTGATGATTTTTTAGTGCCAATGTCATAGGTGAGCCTCAAGGATATGGAAATCAAGGAATTGAAAGAAGAGAATGAGAATATTAAATTATAACTCACTAGAATGATTGAAAATAAGAATAAAATATTAAATGATAAAATCCAGATGTAGAAAAAGTTTAATGATTTAAAAGAAATAAATACAAGAAAATCTCCTCTACAAGGAGCTAAGCATATAATATGGGATACATTATCTATGGAAGTTACTAAGTTTAGAAATTATCTAAATTTTATTGATGATCATAGTGCATTGGTTAATTTAGCTACTCAGAGATTAAAATTGGCAAATGAAACCATGGAGAAGAAGCACTTAAACACAACTCAAAATGATTTAAATTTTCTGAATTCTCTAACAAATCAAAAGTTGCAAGAGATTGAGATTAAAGACAGAGTAGTTATTGTACTATGGTCGAAGAAATTTATTAACAAGCATCTGCTCATAAAGTTGGTGCAAGATGAATCAAATGTAATGTCTTCACAAATAAATGATTTCAAGTGTGCTTTTAAGGAGGGAAGGCTATTTTCTAAAGAACATTATCATAATCTGTTAGTACAAAACTACATGGACCATTTAAATTTTGGATACCTAGTAAAACGACTAATTGGCAAAATCATCATAGAGAAATTAGCAGAAGATTTTGAAATATTGGAAAAATTTCTGATCATTAGAGGAGGATTTCCTACTGTATCTTATGAGGCCTATGTGGATCTAGAAGTATCTATCAGATAAATGATAGAGTATGACACACCAGGTGCAGAACAATGGAGGACCATGGAAATATTTGGGAAGACCAAGTATATTCTTCATCCTTAAGGACAGGTGTTACACGTTGTGGAGCTGCTTATTGAGGCCTTGTTGTTACCAAGTTGATTATAATTAAATGATCTATTACTAGAATCGAAGAATGTAGTTTATTCCTAGTTGTTATGAATATAGTTACAAAAAACTTTGATTAACATATTATTCAGTTATTGATCTTCTTGGGAAGAAGTTATTTATGTATATATTTGAATTTACTTGATGTATTGGGGGTTGGAACCCATATGTTTGATCAATGTGTTTTTTGAGGGCATATAATTTTTGAAATAACAAAGTCGAATGCTAGTTAATCATCAGCCTGTGTCATTTATGTTATAGTCTGTGCCTTTCCTTTCTATGTGATTGTTTTCTAAGTGCCTACATTCCATTTTGATTTATTCATATGTGAAGCGTAGTGTTGAATAGTTGAAAATACATGCTTTTTATGCTCTGGCTATTGTTTCAAATATTTCATAAATATTTCTGCTAAAGTTGACATGGAATTCATCTTATGATTCTCTATATTGATGGATTGTTCATGTTTCTTTCTTATTCGCCTGAAATTAATGAATGAATGTAACTAGATGGTTATCTTTCCTTTGTTGAACTCCCATGTATGAAATCTTTGTGTTATATTTATCTATTTGACTCCATTTCCCAATGGTTATATGTTTTGTTTCAACCATCTGCATAATTTTAAAGTATTGATTCCAATATCTGGCCCTGTTAAATTTATATTTGAGAGATCCCTCTCTGGAAAGAGAAGCCAACTTCTTTCCGAAGTGGTTTTTGCTGTTACCTTTGGGATTTACCTTTTACAACCTGGGTACATTCTAAGTGTTAACAAATTGGCACCATTGTTGGGGACGAAAGTGCAAATCATCCCTAGGAAGAATGATAGAGTTATAAAGATTAAGAAAATATTTATGTGGGAAAACATGAATTTTTGTCAGTGAAGAAGGTTGTAAATTTTCCCTGGCGATTCTAGTTTAAAAGTATTTCAAAATTTCAGAAGTCATTTTGGCTTCGAAAAGGAATACACGAGGTAATTCTGATACCAAAATTTTAAGGAGTTTGGAAGATCCAGAAAAATTGTTTAAGAAAAAAGATAAAGAAAAGATAGATAAATTTCTCTGTTTGGTGCGTCATCTTCTCGAGATTCTCATAGTATTTTTGATTAAGAATGGGAAGTTAATATTGGAAAGGGTTCATTGAAGTCTAAATTTCAATCTGATCTTAAAAACACTGAATTCAATTCCCGTAGATTAGAATCTTATTTACTTGATTCCCTTTGGAGATATCTGCAACAGTATGCAAAAGTTAAAGAAACACTTGTTGTTCAAAATACTCAAAACTCCTCAATGAATCATGATGAACATGTTGATGCCTGAATGTATGTTTGCTTCCGTTGTATGTTGAATAATTATGCATCTTAGCATTTTTTCTATTTTAAGCATTTTATTTCAGCATTATATGCATGTTCATGTTCATGGGGCTAGTTGACCAGATGTTTATGGTTATGGTAGTGTCCTCTTCACTGGTCGGAGGATCGGGGACGCTACATAGACACAACGACAGTAAATATGATTGCATCATTTTACTATGAAATAAAGGGGAAAAAAATTGTTGATTCCACCTCGGTGAGTTCTCATGAAGAAATGTACAACATCATTCAAACCCTTTCTGATGATCTCACTGATGAACTTCATCTGGTGGCTTCGAACCCTTACCACCTGCCCTACTAGTTAGAACCATCTCTTCCTATTCTGGATTATCTCTCTGAGAATTTTCCTTTTGATGAGTCCATTATGGAGATCATGAATATGAACGAGCATATCTAGGAGGATCACTATCATAGATCCTCATTCCTCCCCAACACCAGTTCGGTAGACCATGACTTTGCATCCCTGTTTTCCACTCATATTGTCAGCACACCTCAAAGTCCTATATTATTGCAAGACATAGATTCTGAAGGAAACCTATGCAACATTACTCAAATAAATCCGATTGAAATATCAACCAAGCCTGGTACCATCGAGCATGTTCATGTTGGGAAGAACTACTCGGTAGAAGAATCTGAAGCATACAAGGCACTTTTCAAAGAAATTCTTGGTCTTTGTCGAGCTCATGTGTGATCATCCCTATTCTTCAATGGAATCTGAGCCCAATGATTCATTTTTGGATGAATTCCTATTCTTGATAATCACTACTGACCCATGGTATGGATATTTGCTCATTTATCTCCAAACACAAATATTTCAGCCAAATCTATCTCGTGATGATCACCGCTGTATCCGTCACCACACAAAATACTACCTCATCTTGAATAACACCTTGCATATATGTGGGATCAATTTCATTCTCCAACGATGCCTCACCCATGAGGAAGCTAAACAAGTGTTTAATGATTGCCACTATCGAGCATGTGGTGGTCATTTATCTGGGATGGATACATCCCATCATTCGCACTTTAGTCTTTAAATATTGTTACAAGGCTGTCAAGAAATTCCCACCGTGTCAACATTTTTATCTGAAAAAGTGCACTCATCGTACTCCGCTACACCCCGTCATTACCATTGGCCCACTTTCCAAATGGGGGATTGATTATATGCATTGTAATCCTACCCCAGCCGAGGGGTATGGTTACATCATCGTAGGAATTGACTATTTTAAAAAGTGGGCTGAGGCCATGCCTACATACGTGAAAGATGGTAAGATTGCTGCACTCTTCCTATTCAATCATGTGATAGCTAGATTTAGAGTCCCGCAGTCCATAGTAACTGATCACAGACCACATTTCTGTAATCAAATGATGGACAAACTAAGGGCCAAGCCAGGTTTTCTCCATGAAAAATCTACGCCCTATTATCTGCAAGCTAATGGTCAGGTAGAGTCCATTAACAAATTTTTGAAAACAATGCTTCGTCGGATGGTTGGAAACCATAAATCCAATTGGCACCATATCCTTTTCTCTGCTCTTTGGGATTAAAGGACTTTGGTGAAAACAACTACTGGTTTCACACCTTTCTAGCTTGTTTATGGACTCGAAGCTGTCTTGCCGATTCATTGTTAGATTCCATCCTTGGAACTCTACGTTGAACTTCTCCCAGACACTTCTGCAGAGGAAGAGATATTTTTATACTTGAACAATCTTGACGAAACTAGGAGAGATGCTACCTTGTCTAATGAGGCACACAAGAAACGCATCAAGGCTCAGTATGACAAATCTGTCCAACCTCGTGCCTTTAACAAGGGTGACCTAGTTTTTGTTGCTGCCTTTTCACACACCTGGATCACGTGGCAGAAATCTTCAAGCCACTCGGTGTGTCCTTGGGGGCAAGTCTCAAGTCAAGGCTGTCACCTTGTTCTTGACTCCTTCGTTTAGGCTCCACTCCTAACGAAGTCAAGGGGGGTAGACCCTATTAAGTTACTAAGGATGATTTCTTAGTGTAATGATGTTGTACTCAATCAGTTATTTAGGATTTTGAATACTTTAACTATAAACAATCAAGATGACAAGATACGAAGATACACACGAAAGCACAAAGTTGATACACAATATAAATATGAAGCAAGAAAGACCAGTGCCTTAATAATGGAGTCAAAAGAGATCAGTGTGCTTGCATGTGTTTGGAATAAATGTTTTGCGATTGCATCTTGGTATGTTTTAAGTTAAAATGAAGTATGAATTGATTAAATTAGGCTAAAGAGGGACTCCAGATATACCCGAGAGTACTTGGAGTATGTCCAAAACAAAGCCTATACGGCTACCCGCAAGGAATATGTGGGCTGAAATGGAGTCTCTAGGGCTGTGTTCGTAACACACCCATTAGGGTGTGACAGAGATCGGCGCCCCGAGGTCAATTTTCACTAGGTTCCCGCTTCCTTTGGGTATTTTGCCACCGTAAAGGTTTGATCGAGGTGTTGGATTTTCACCTGATGGTTTTTTAATTCGAGAGGGTGAGTCCTAATTATGCTAGTCACCCAAGTGATTTTGATACAGCTTGACTGATCAGACGAACCACAGCCAAGTGCAGAGCATACACACTGGAGTCTTGTAAATTTAGTAAGTTATTAAGAGATGTGTTCTTTTTTAAAAGAAAAGCCTCCAAGAACCTCTTTTGATCCAATTGGATCTCAATCGGGGAATCAAGGAGGGGTTAATTTTAAAGTTGCTGAAAACAAATGATAGAAAAAACAACTACACAAATATGGTTTTCTGATTAATCCTACCACGAATCTCTTTCCCCTTTTGGGTCACTCGAGAAATCATGGGGTAAGTATTATGATTACTTTTTAAAATAAGATATGGAATATGGAATTAACAACAAGATCAAATATACTACCCTGCAAATTAGATCAATTCTAGTGAAAGGAAGTAAGCAGAAAACGATGAAAATGGGCTCGAAAGAGCCTATTCAAAGGATGATTTTATTACAGAGGTTACAATATCAAAGCACTGATAAAATAGAGCTTTCTTGGTCCTTATACAGGCTGAAACCAAGATATTACAGTTTATATAAAAAAAATTACAAATTATGTGACAAAAGAGAGACCCCTGGGGGGATTTGAGCGCTCCAAAAGCCACTTTGGACAGCAGCTTCCTTTCTTCTTTGTCAGACCTGCTAAATTACAGCGATAAAATTAGAATAATGAATTCCCCAAATCACTTTAAGAGTGCCTTGGGTCAACCTACTTTATCTCAAAAAATTAATGAAATTAAACTGGCTAAACCGACCAAAAAGGAACCAAGGAAAGCAAGCTTTCCTTGGGATCTTGGATTGCTGTTTGTGCATCCAATTAAAAGCACTAATATTGCAGAATATTTAAATTATTGAACAGCAAATGAAACTACCTTAACAGCAAGCTATGAATTTTTCAATAAACTACTTGCGAAACTAAGGCAATTTAGCTAGATCTCTTGAATTTGAACTTTATGCACAAAATGAAACTAAGATCTAGAAATTTGGAGGGATCTTGATAATTAGATCTATGTATGATTTTCTTGATGAGATAGATCATATTTAAAAAGAAACCTTGAAGTAACCAGTTTGAGGAAAGTTTAATAATATTTAATGGAGGAAGAGAGAGAAAGAGTGTTTGAAGCCCGAGAATGTTGGGCTTTGGATTCTTCTTTGGTGGAACACCGAGGGACTATTTCATTCATAAGATACTGAATATGAGGAAGATTCAAACCAGCTCAACCTCTTCTACCAGCGAGATCATCTGCAGCTCAAAAATCCTTGCACGGACATATGGTTAAAACATAGGTGCTGTCGAAAGAGATGATTGGAAAGCATGCAATTAAACTTAAAATACATACAAATCCAATAGATCTAGAACAAGCAGTAGTAAGAGCATAAATAAAACTAGAATAAACTCTTACCCTAATAGGAGGGATCTCTCTCCTTCAAGGCCAACAATTAACTAGCAAAGCAATGATAAACAAAAGCAGATTATACCTCATAAGCATTTGACAATCAACATCCACACATGAAGAGCATTACACCATAGATCTTGCCTCCAAAGCTTCTTTATTCTAGAATGAAAAAAAAATACAGTACAAGAGCAACAACACCTCAATCCTAATTCTAACTAGCTTGGAAGAGGAGGCTGTGCCTTGATTTATACAATTTGCAGGCCATCTAGCCCAGGGGGGCGCAATTCCTCATGGAATCAAGAGAAATCATCTGATGGATAGTTCATCAATGCAGAATTGAGGCTGAACTGAGCCTACTTGTCAACTGGGGGCCTGATATGGCTGACACATCAACCCATACACTGACACATCGGCCCAAACACTGAAGAATCCACCAAAAATCATCCAGTTGAGCCAAAAACGTGTTGAGGAGAGAGGGAGGGCGAAATTCCCCATAAATACCACTGTAGATCAACTCTGAATCTGATTTGATCCCCTCCTTCAGTCAAGGATTTGTCAGATCCAGTCAATCTGCTCCAGATCTGATTGATTTCAGTCAAATCGGTTGAGAATCCATTGAGTTATTGATTTTGGATTTGCTCCATTATTCATCAATTTATTAATTAAAATAATCAATAATTGATTTTTGGGGCTTTCTGACCTGAGTGATGGAAGATCACTCAAAACTTAAAAAATAGTGGGTCCATGGGTTTGCATGGTGCTCTTAGCTTTAAAATGAGCACCTACATGACTGAAATTGATTAATTGGCCCACTTTTATTCCGGACTCAATTTTTTCCAATTAAACTATTAAAAAATAGCCTAAGTTTTGGAAAAATTAAAATTTAATAAAAAACACTGAAAAAACTGAAAAATTGAAAATTGAAAAACACCTAGGGGGACTTAGACATGTTCATATGACTCAAAAATGATGTCTAGCATGCTTATACATTGACACATAGACTCTAATAACTTCAATAGGCCTAAATGCCAAGCCGACCACCCCAACTTTGGAGGTATGGAGTGAAAAACTCAGAAATTATCAGTCGTTTATTCAAAAACCAATAATAGCCAAGGGAAAAAACACCCTGGGCTGATCGGATTGACAAATGAAGTCTAAGAGACCGAGTCTTTTATAGACACTATCATGCTAGAAAATTTATTACAATTCCCCCATGGGGTATGAACATGTGATATGATACAACAAAGCTTCCCGGAAGCAAGACTGAAAGTTCTCTGAAGTCCGAACAAGTTATCCCTGTCCGGTTCACTAGGCTCACTTGATCATAAACCACTAAGTACAACTTAGGTGGTAACATTCTGGCTCCAACTACGGGACGTGTGCTCGATCTGGTCTTTAAGGCAAGGAGAGGATACGAGAACACCAGAATCCCTGGTTTATATACCCTGTAAAAACATCTCAACTTGACAAGAAAAACCTCAGTAGCACAAGTTTTATAAAAAACCAAATGAACCACTAAGTTGATTTATTTAAACAACATAAATGTAACTAATTGAAATAAGCAAAGTTTTATTATAGCTAAAAATAGAAATGCAGAAAGTATATGCTCTCTTTCAAAGAGCTTATTTTCCTACTCTAAGCATGATATAAAAAGGGTTAAGTGTAATCAGAAATCCAATGTAACCACCTAAGCATTTTATTGACATAAAAAAAATTTCCTTGTCTTTGGTTACCAGCCAAAGTAAGGATACCTTGTTTAGAAAATGCAAACCTGCATGATGATTCAGGATGGGTGGGATGGATGGGATATCATAGGCATGAATAATGTCATAAAAATTCTTCCCCAACTTGTATGTGCTCATGCAGGATGCTTCTATCCATGACTAGATAGGACTGATATACCAATCAGAATGATGAGGCAGATTGACTACATTATCATACTGATCATCAAGGCTTATCAAATGATAACTTGTTGCACAAGCCCCAAGTAGCTCCAAATCATAAGGAACCTCTATATGTGAAAAAGATGGTTGAGATGGTTGAGACTGATATTCCACTGACTGCATTACATCTGACTTTTCACAATACTGTTTCTCAATGTCTTCATCTCTTATACCCTTGTGTGGCTCTACATGGTATGATTTTGAATGTTCACATGAAAATTCTGAATGCTTCTCTTCCATACTAAGGTTTTCCTAGGCATCCAGATCTGTGCTTCCCTTTATGGATGTATCGTAGATTGGACTTCCACAAATTTTTGAATAAACACTCCCATTGTTGGACATATCATGGATGGGATTCTCCATAAAATTTTCACAAGTTGGATTACCTATGAAATTCCAATAGTCATCGCTCCCATCCATGTCATATGTGGGGGACTCTTCATCCATGGCATCATGCTCCTACCTATCCATGTCTTCCTTGTATTCATAACAATCTTCTTTAGATAAAATGTTACAAGGAAATAAACTTTCCAAACCTTCATCAACATGAGGAGAACAAGGTCTAGTGTCACCACACACTGTAGTGATCTTATCATAGGTTTCTTTATAAGCTCTTGTCATGATATCATGAATAGGATATTCAATATTATCTTCAATCAAGGATATTTTTTGGACATATTCAATGGGATCACTTCGTATGTGTTGCTCAGTGGATTTCTCTAGAGGGATTTCTGGAAAGGTATCAGCATTGCAACACACTTGAGAATACACCAAATATTCAATGTCTTCAGCTATGGTGACATGAGGAGAGTCTTCAACAATGTGTTCCATCATGGGCTCCTCCTGGAGCTCTTCAATATGATCATCTTGGATTTTCCCTTCCTCATAATCTTGTTGTGTAGTGGGAGATACCTCATTTTCTTTAAGAAGAAGCTTGATTGCTTCATTTCTTAAATAATTTCTAGGATGCTTTTTTATGGGAGTATCATGGACTTCCTCTTTACTCAAATGTTCAAGAAGTGATTCCAAGCCTTCAATACTTTGTATCATGGAAAAAGGTCCATCATATGCTTCTGAGTGATACTCTGTCCCAGATAGGTAGAAGGTACAGATCTTTTCAAGGAACTTTTTTAAACCATTCATACTACCCCTACCATCATGCCACTGCTCTAGAAACATCCAAAGGAAGCTTGGAAAAGAATTTATACATTTATTAGGAAGGCCTTGATAGAACCAATAACAAGCTTCACCCCGAAAAGTACTAGCAAACATTTCCATCATATGGTCTTCATAAAGAATATTGAAGTCAGCTATCAACTGAAGGAAATATTTGACATGCCAGATGGCTGATTCACCATAATCTCCATAAAATGGTGGAAGCCAGTTATATGCATCCTCCAAACCATCACAATAGTTAGGAAAACTGGTGATGTTTGAGAAATCGATAGGTTGATACCTTAAGGATAACTGGGCATCAAAACTCTCCTTCAATTTATCCAAAATAGTATCCATTTGATATAATGATTAAACCTTGTATTGACAAGGTGGAGCTGTCAAGTGATGAGCTTTAAAGGTTTTAACATGTTGCATGGGCTCATCTACACACAACAAAACTTCACAAGTTTATGAGAAAACAGGGTTTTATCCCTTCAGTGGAGTCGCCATGTGAAACAAAACAAAAAAGCATTTATAAATCTTTTCACAAAAATTATTTTTTGCTTTTCTTTGTAAAAATAAAACTGGAAAAAAGTCAGTGGAGTCGTCAGATGAAAATTAAAGATCTACTCTAAGCATTCATCAAACAAAGAAAAAACAAAAAGGAAGAAAACAAAAGTCGTACTCGGGAATAAAAAGATTTATCCTTGGCAACGGCACCAAAAAGTGTTGCCACCTTTTCACACACCTGGATCACGTGGCAGAAATCTTCAAGCCACTCGGTGTGTCCTTGGGGGCAAGTCTCGAGTCAAGGCTGTCACCTTGTTCTTGACTCCTCCGTTTAGGCTCAACTCCTAATGAAGCCAAGGGGGGTAGACCCTATTAAGTTACTAAGGATGATTTATTAGTGTAATGATGTTGTACTGAATCAGTTATTTAGAAGTTTGAATACTTTAACTATAAACAATCAAGATGACAAGATACAAAGATACACACGAAAGCACAAAGTTGATACACAATATAAATATGAAGCAAAAAAGACCAGTGCCTTAATAATGGAGTCAAATAAAAAGAGATCAGTGTGCTTGCATGTGTTTGGAGTGAATGTTTTGCGATTGCATCTTGGTATGTTTTAAGTTAAAATGAAGTATGAATTGATTAAATTAGGCTAAAGAGGGACTCCAGATATACCCGAGAGTACTTGGAGTATGTCCAAAACAAAGCCTATATGGCTACCCGCAAGGAATATGTGGGCTTAAATGGAGTCTCTGGGGCTGTGTTCGTAACGCACCCGTTAGGGTGTGACAGAGATCGGTGCCCCGAGGTCACTTTTCGGTAGGTTCCCGCTTCCTTTGGGCATTTTGCCACCGTAAAGGTTTGATCGAGGTGTTGGATTTTCACCTGATGGTTTGTTAATTAGAGAGGGTGAGTCCTAATTATGCTAGTCACCGAAGTGCTTTTGATACAGCTTGACTGATCAGACGAACCGCAGCCAAGTGCAGAGCATACACACTGGAGTCTTGTAAATTTGAATAAGTTATTAAGAGATGTGTTCTTGTTTAAAAGAAAAGCCTCCAAGAACCTCTTTCGATCCAAGTGGATGTCAATCGGGGAATCAAGGAGGGGTTAATTTTAAATTTGCTGAAAACAAATGATAGAAAAAACAACTACACAAATATGGCTTTCTGATTAATCCTACCACGAATCTCTTTCCCCTTTCGGGTCACTCGGGAAATCATGGGGTAAGTATTATGATTACTTTTGAAAATAAGATATGAAATATGGAATTAACAACAAGATCAAATATACTACCCTACAAATTAGATCAATTCTAGTGAAAATAAGTAAGCAGAAAACGACGAAAATGGCACCGACGCGAATCCCCCCAGGGGGGATGGGGAATGGGATCGAAAGAGCCTATTCAAAGGATGATTTTATTACAGAGGTTACAATATCAAAGAAATGATAAAATAGAGCTTTCTTGGTCCTTATACAGGCTGAAACCAAGATATTACAGTTTATATTAAAAAAATTACAAATTATGTGACAAAAGAGAGACCCCTGGGGGGATTTGAGCACTCCAAAAGCCACTTTGGACAGAAGCTTCCTTTCTTCTATGTCAGAACTGCCAAATTACAGTGAGCGAATTAGAATAAAAAATTCCCCAAAGAACTTTAAGAGTGCCTTGGTTCAGCCTACTTTATCTCAAAAAATTAATGAAATTAAACTAGCTAAACCGATGAAAAAGGAACCAAGGAAAGCAAGATTTCCTTGGGATATTGTCTTGCTGTTTGTGCAGTCAATTAAAAGCACTGATATTTCAGAATATTTAAAGTATTGAACAGAAAATGAAACTACCTTAACAGTAAGCTATGAATTTTTCAATAAACTACTTGTGAAACTAAGGCAATTTAGCTAGATCTCTTGAATTTGAACTTTATGCACAAAATGAAACTAAGATCTAGAAATTTGGAGGGATCTTGATAATTAGATCTATGTATGCTTTTCTTGATGAGATAGATCATATTTAAAAAGAAACCTTGAAGTAACCAGTTTGAGGAAAGTTTAATAATTTTTAAAGGAGGAAGAGAGAGAAAGAGTGTTTGAAGCCCGGGAATGTTGGGCTTTGGATTGTTCTTTGGTGGAACACTGAGGGACTATGTCATTCATAATATACTAAATATGAGGAAGATTCAAACCAGCTCAACCTCTTCTACCAGCAATATCATCTGCAGCTTAAAAATCCTTGCACAGACAGATGGTTAAATCATAGGTGATGCCGAAAGAGATGATTGGAAAGCATGCAATTAAACTTAAAATACATACAAATCCAATAGATCTAGAACAAGCAGCAGTAAGAGCATAAATCAAACTAGAATAAACTCTTACCCTAACAGGAGGGATCTCTCTCCTTCAAGGCCAACAATTAACCAACAAAGCAATGATAAACAAAAGCAGATTATACCTCATAAGCATTTGACAATCAACATCCACACATGAAGAGCATTACACCATAGATCTTTCCTCCAAAGATTCTTTATTCCACAATGAAAAAACAATACAGTACAAGAGAAACAACACCTCAATCCCAGTTCTAACTATCTTGGAAGAGGAGGCTTTGCCTTGATTTATACAATTTGCAGGCCATCTAGCCCAGGGGGGGCACAATTCCTCATGGAATCAAGTGAAATCATCTGATGGATAGTTCATCAATGCAGAACTGAGGCTGAACTAAGCCTACTTGTCAACCGGGGGCCCAAACATTGAAGAATCCACCAAAAATCATCTAGTTGAGCCAAAAACGTGTTGAGGAGAGAGGGAGGGAAAAATTCCCCATAAAGACCACTGTAGATCAACTCTGGATCTGATTTGATCCCCTCCTTCAGTCAAGGATTTGTCAGATCCAGTCAATCTGCTCCAGATCTTATTGATTTCAGTCAAATCGGTTGAGAATCCATTGAGTTATTGATTTTGGATTTGCTCAGTTATTCATCAATTTATTAATTAAAATAATCAATAATTGATTTTTGGGGCTTTCTGACTTGAGTGATGGAAGATCACTCAAAACTTAGGAAATAGTGGGTCCATGGGTTTGCATGGTGCTCTTAGCTTTAAAATGAGCACCTACATGACTGAAACTGATTATTTGGCCCACTTTTATTACAGACTGAATTTTTCCAATTAAACTATTAAAAAATAGCCTAAGTTTTGGAAAAATTAAAATTTAATAAAAAACACTTAAAAAACTGAAAATTTGAAAAATTGAAAAATACCTAGGGGGACTTAGACATGTTCATATGACTCAAAAATGATGTCTAGCATGCTTATACATTGACACATAGACTCTAATAACCTCAATAGGACTAAATGCCAAGCCGACCACCCCAACTTCGGAGGTATGGAGTGAAAAACTCAGAAATTATAAGTCGTTTATTCAACAACCAATAATAGCCAAGGGAAAAAACACCCTGGACTGATCGGATTGACAAATGAAGTCGAAGAGACCGAGTCTTTTACAGACACTATCATGCTAGAACATTTATTACAATTCCCCATGGGGTATGAACATGTGATATGATACAACAAAGCTTCTCGGAAGCAAGACTGAAAGTTCTCTGAAGTCCGAACAAGTTATCCTTGTCCGGTTCACTAGGCTCACTTGATCATAAACCACTAAGTACAACTTAGGTGGTAACAGTTTTGACTTACGATCAGAGATATGACAAACTAGGGAAAGGAAAGTTTGAATCCATGTGGTACGGTCCTTTTATTATTTCTAAAGTTTTAGAGAAAGGGGCCTACGAGCTCATAGACTACGATGGAATTTCTTTATGGTAGCCTTGCAATGGGTTGTACCTGAACAGGTACTATGCCTAGATCCCTTGGATAGTATCTTGTATATATGTATATTTCTTGAATTTCAGTGTGCTTAAGTATTTTCAATATGGTTTTGAGTTTAGTGTCCGTATCTATTTATACCATGTTTTGGTCATGTAGAGCAGATGGCTTTCTACGGATTCGCTAATGGTGTTTGTTGCCACACCTTCAATCTTTCCTTAGCTGCTTGAGTTCTCTATTCCCTAGCTTATGATTTGGTTAGTTCACGAGCCATTTGTATTTGTCCCGCTACCTACAATATCACTGAGTATAGAGTAGTCATAGGTAATCTGACTGAAGCTTCCTCCCAAGATGTTCACAACTTGGTAGTCTTCATGGAATCACAACTCTTGGTTTGTCATATAAACCATTTTTATACCATTAGGAATCATGTGCTTCTTCATCTCTTCTGGAGCATACACTTGTTAGAAACGTCATTTGAAACTATCACCTATAGGCATATCCCTAGGGAACATAATGTAGTTGCTGACTCATTGGTTAATTACATCCTAGATTGGCATATTGCCCATTCATGACATGAAAATCAAACTTGGTTCATTATAAATAAATTATTAAAGACACATAAAACTCATGTAAAATACATTCACCATTTGAGACATATAAACACCAGGTAAAACTCTGTATATTACAAAATCCTAAAGCTATTAGCTTTCAATGGATACATCATGCACACATCATCTAATGATGCTTGTGGTATCACATCACTACCCTGGTTAATCTACGTAGTAGTCTTCTAAAGCCACCTGGTACTCCCACTATAGGCCTCTGATACCTCAAAGGGAGGTCAATAATGGAAGCATCAGGGATGTCTAGGGTCAACCTCTCCAAGTCTTCCTCTAACTCCCTGGTAACATCGTCACCCTATGGTACAAAATGGGCTGCGACTCATCTCTCCAATGGGGAAGCTCCCCCAGGTCATGCTGCTTCGACGTCTGCATGAAAAAATTCAAGTCTCGCTATGTAACATAAAAAATATAAAACATCAAAAAAATAAAAACACTATTTCCATTTTAGGGTATTTTGCTTCTTAATGATGTCATCCCATTGTCCACTAGGTGGGAGCGGTAGGTCAAGGTCATTGGTGAAGTCAATGTTCGCATATGCATAATCCTGCACCATGAGGAGTTGATCTCTCAACCATCGAAAGAACAGGTCACCAAACTTTACATTCCCCCTTCCTGCTCTAGTACGGGCCACAATTTGGACCCACCTCTGCATGCGAGGGTCCCGCACTCTCATCTCTGTAAAGACCACCTGGGGTCTCATCTATGGAACCTGCTTGAAGAAGAAGCAAGGTAGAATGGAACCAAAACCAAATTGCTTCAATTCCCCCTTCCAACACTTGGTCAACTGATCCTTGAAGATCGGAAGCAGGGCTTCCACCTACTTAAAGACTGTAGGAACCATGGCCTCTATGGCATATAGCATATGTGCTCTAGATGCCTGGTGCACTCCTTGGCTTCTTGCCACTCTCTACATGGTAAACAACATAGTCCATAGAGGTCCATCCATCATTTCTTTTATGGGGATTTTCTTCCCCGATGTCCTTGTCCTAGGAATACAGTGACGGTCTATCAACTCATTTGTAGTAATCTCCCCTCTACGAGAACCAGTTAGCGATATGGGAGCACCCCATCTTGAAAGGCCAATTAGGAAGTAGATGCCCTCTACCTCAACTAACAAAATCTAAGCACCAACCTCAAAATATTGTTTCTTTGGATTCCATATCTGAAGTATATGCTCTAGTAATGGCTCATTCGATACCATACTGGGTGTGCAGAATAACTTTAAGAGTCCACAGTCTCTCAATTTGGCTATGTAACCCGCATTTCATTCAGCGAAGGTGTCAACATTATCATGCTATCTCTCTTTCCATATGACCATTTTTTATCAATAAGAACCTGCCAAAAACAATCACAAGACTTGTTAGAATCATTCTTAATCATCCAAATCATTTAAAATGATCTGGTTTTTCTTGTGTAACTATTTTTATTTCTCCACGGCCGACACCGCCTTTGCCCCATTGAGGACAGGTGGTGGCACCTCCTATGCACTATGTTTTTGACATGGTTCTAGCAAGGTACCACTTATCCTGCAAGGGATAAGAGTGGTTCCCTCTCCTATGATTTTAGGGCTTGCCATACAAGCCCAAAACACCATTAAAAATAACAACTGAAGACATAATATGAAAGAGTAGGGTCTAGGATATTACCTAGAACTAATGGTGCTCGAAACCGACTGTGTATGCTCTTGATATCAGCAACTAAAAATCTGGCCAACAAAATGCTCCAAAGGCTCTCCACTATCATTAAATAGTAAAATGTTTTGATTTTTCACTATTTACATTACTTTAATACACATTTTTTTGTTTGACATGCCATAGTTTTGTTTTAAAATCATTTATTACTCAAAATATATCAGTCATAATCCTTTAATGCCAGTTATTGGGGCATTTAACACTTGTTTCTAAGTCATTGCAGGATAGAAGAGCAGTAGCAGTAAAGTTTTGGGAGTTTTTTTCTAACTTTTTCGTACTACCATAAAATAGAAAAATTCTTTGAGCGTTTATTGCTACACTTTGGTCACACTCTCGAAACTTAGCATCAAAGGTCTGAGTTCATTTCTGATTTTTTTTTAGGCTCGTAAAATCTCTCATCATGAAAAGAGACCTAGTGGAGTCTTCTTTAAACTCTTTTTGGGCTCCTTAAATATGAAAAATATTGTCGAGTGATCTTGTCTTCTTCACGCTCGTTAAAGTATTTGAAGAGTCATCTCTCTGATGGTAGTTTATCTCTTTTTCATTTTGGATAAACTATTTATGAAAAAGGAACACTCTAGCCAATCATGACTGGAAGAGTTCTCTAAGGAACTATTTTATACTTTTTCAGGCCTTAGGGACTAAATCAGACAAAAAAGGACCCTTTGGAGTCTTCTGTGGTGGTTGTTCAAACTCTCTAAACATGAATGATACTGAGTTTTCTTTCATTGGACTCATTAAATTAAACATTGAGAGACCCTTTTTTGGGAACAAACCCCTCCTCTCTCAGGTTCGTGAAACATATGAGTTTGGACTTGTCTTCAGATGATCTATACTGAGTGTTTGTTACCCTCTTTGAACTCGTAAAATTGAAAGGAGGCACTCATCAATCATGATGGGGTAAATGGGAAGGGAATCATTTTCCAAATAAATGGCAGTAGTTTGTCATTACCTTTTAAAATGGCACTTGTCTGCATATCATTTCATTCAATTGGGTATTCAGCGTATTTTTGTGACAATCCACTTTCATGAGTCATGCCACTCATTTGAGTCTGTCAAAAGAATGCATTGTCCACTATTACACTGTGTGTTTTTCTAATTTAGTCATGCTACCAAGTATTTTGTTGTGTCGCCCGATGTTCAAAGGGAAGGTGAAGAAGTTTACATCTACAGTCAAAACCATCTCTGTTTCTATACTTTTGAGTCAATCTTATGGTTACTACATTCACATCATTCCAGAACTATGTTCTGAGTTTCAGGTCGTCGATGTGGGACTCATCATGTCTCTCCTTCGATGAGACTATTCTTGTCGACATCAGCTCATCATATAGGAAATAGTCTTAGAAAAAAAACTTAGTACCTTGAGATCTGTATGCCTTAAGGACAGATTCTCTCACTCTCGACATAGGTTCACATCATTGGCCTTTGATCGATAGAATCGACTGGGTGTTTGAAATCAAGACATCTATTCACACTCAGTAAATTGTACTAGGGTACCTTGGGAATTATTGACATCAATGGTGATATCCCTTGTACTTGTTAATGGTTCACATCATTGGCTAGTAATCAAGTGGTTTCTACCATGTTTGACTTCATATCATTGTAATCACATGGATAGAATCGCACTTTGTGGAAGAGGACACGAATACACTGGGTTTTTTGTTAGCGCTCATTGCTTTCCCTAGGTTGTGATGTAGTTTTCTATATCTAGCATGGATCCACATTTGTATGGTCATGGCTATCCTAACATTCGCATATATATGACATAGATCTATGTTGTATGTCCAGTAGCTATGTCCAATTTTGAGTCCCCTATCACATGGATCTACATTGTATTCTAGTATCCATGCTTATTTATTCCTATCATGGATCTACCTTGTATTGGTCCGCAGCCATGAGTTGGTTACATGTGTCTATGAGTAAAAACTATTGATGTACTACAGATTCCTATTGTACGACATTGTCTGACTGAGCTGACATTTTCACCTCGAAGTGACCACTTGTTTTCTCAAAGCTCTCGCTTATCGTATCCCTCTAAGTCTCATGCTTTTGGGGGGAATTCTATTATACCAAAATCCTATCACCACCATGTGATAAGACCTTCAACTTCCATGTTTTCCCTTAATCCCAACACTTATAGTGAAAACTTGCTCTGTTTGTCAATTCTACTTGAAAAACCCTAGCACCGCGCTTTCCTTGTGACCAATGAGCGGTACCTTGCTCAGCACTGCCTGTATTCTGTTTTCAAAAATTGATGCCAGTGCATATGGTATTTGGTCCAAAAGCAGTTCTCATCTAAACCGCTCTATCATAATATATGAAAATTGGTACCCTGGGTAAATGGGAAAAGATAAGTTTCTCAAGGCTTCTAGATCTTGAGCCTCATTTCCTCCCTTATCCCTATCATTATGGGTTAGTTTGAGCTCGAGATTCCCCATGGTAGGATCTTGAAGCCACCTCACTCATAATTCTCTCAACTATTCCTATCCATTGAGCCTTATAAATACAAGCTCATGTCCATATTTGAGGGGGAGAACTATAGAGCTATTGTTATGCTGTTGGATTGACTACGTAGTCCAAGTCATTGGAGAGAATAGAGAGCAAAGTTGGAGCTTATGGGAATGAAGTGTTTGTTTTGTGGAGGGGCTTGTTGACACTAAAGCAACGGTTGTAATCTTATCCATACATTCTTAATGCAAAGATGATTTTTGTCCCACATTACTATTGTTTTGATTTCACATGTACATGTTGTTAGATTCCTTAGTCACTAACATGGATAAGTAGATGATTTTATGGTAGCTTTGATATGTTTACATGTTTGATCTATTTGCAGGTACATAGGTTCACAATCGAAGAATTATTCCAAGTGTCTATGACATTCAGGGAAGGTCTTCATCCTTTGTCGTTCACTCATTTGTTCTGGATCTTAACCATTCAAACCAAAGGAACAACTTCTGTCTATAGAAGATGCAATATTCCTGGATACACTATGCTAATAGCCTCAAATTGCATCCCTTATCCTAGGTTAAACAATAACTAGATAACATGATCATATAATAACTCTTCCATGTATCAAATACAATAAAGATACTATTCTAATGTACCTCAAAGGTACTCAAACATACTCTTAGTAGTAACCATAAAATACAATAGGTGTTTTCAAAGAACAACCAACTACTTACACAAAGTAGCATCATCTTGATCCAATCCAATATAAATTTTATCTAAAATAGAAACCGTGGATTTTAAATCCATCACATACAACATTAGCAAAAAATGTGTAAAAACATGTAGAAAGAAATACTTATCTTTTCTTCAACTCTTCAACATTTGTTGATTTCGTCAATATTCTGCTATATGGAGAAGTTCTCTGTGATATTTCCATTCTTTGTGATGTTCTTCAAGTAATTATCACTTTCTCTTTGATTCTTCTCTTTATATTTTAAGTACCCCAATTACCTCTCTGAGAGATTTTAATTTTTCTTTAACAGTCCCGACTATAAATAGCCTCTTAGATTTTTGACAATTTCTCTTCTCATGTGGATTCTCTCCACAATGTATCACAACCCTTAAGTGTTTCGTAAGTGATGTACTATGACTAATTGGTGGGGACATTATCTTCTCTCTCCTATAAAGCCAAATCAATACTCTCTCTTCATCTAGAGTATTTCTTACGTACTATACCAATCTTTTTCCAAACAAAAGCTTAGTAAGAATGCTGGAAATGCTTATTATCTGTGGATATGTACCATTTCTTGAATATAAATGACTAGAGCCCTCAAAATATTTATTGTTTTTCAACATTATCTATCTAGATAAACGCATGTGATCTTCATCAATCACTATGCTAGTAAGATTTCATATATCTTTGAAACTCTATTTTACTTATCAAGGCATATCTGAGTCCACATACACTTGTTCCAAGTAGGTACCACAACACATGCTTTGTACATGTCTATGTGTAAACTGCAAAGAACATAAAAAATCCTGGGACCTATGACTAACGAAATGCATCTAAACTAACTTGATATCCTCCAAATATTAAATAATAATTATAAAAGTTCATATTTACCTTTATATGTGTAGCCATGGATTTGTAGTCCATCACCCTGAAACTCTTCAGTCCTTTTTACTACACATATTCATTAATTGAGGAAAATATTTGTTTAGTGACTACCACACCACTAATCATAAGAATCATAAAATATTATTGAATAAAATTATCATCTTCCTTTTGAATATGAGCATCATGCATATATCCATTTTACAGGAGGTACATCAACTAGTTACACTAGTTCTTCAGGAGCTATCGAGAGTAGAAACTCCCTCTCACCATGTAAATGTGAGAATCATAATCTGGGTCCTCCATCATGGAGAATTGTTCTCATCTATATATGAATCTCTTATTTGATACATGAATGTAAATAAGATAGAATATTCTTAGGAGTCTTCACATCCATTAGAATAGAATTAAGCCATCTATTTTCTCTGCTTCCCAAGAGACATAACAACCTCCCAAACTATTCTCATTCAATCTCAGCCATCAGAATGAATCCAAATTCATGTCCTTATTTACTTGTATATAAGATCATATTAATTTTCCCTACAATAAAATTTATTCTAATGGTTATAAAAATTTGATACTCATGAATTTTATTCACATGAAATACTCTCAATGTATTGATAAAGATTTACCTAGTTATGTATATATATTGACCAACAAATTTATCATAACCCATTATAATATTATGTATTGATATGCAACCCTATATTAGTCCTATATCAGTATAAAAATTCATTTTATGAAAGAAATATGCATCCCCATGTTCGTATCTCATGAGGTAAGAATGAAGCCCTCTATCTAGGTAATCATGTAATCTTATTTTCACAGTTTATGAAACAATCATGCTTCCCTAAATATCATGTCCTATGGAGGATGTTTTCATCCTTGTATCAGTCCCGTATTAGTATATATCAGTCCTAAGTAAGTATTATACCAGTCCTATATCATATTGTAAAATTTGGACTCATGAAATTGATAACACGTCAATAAAGATAGAAAAACAATATATATGCTAAACATAATTCCAAGTCCAGGAATACAGATCTATATAACAACCATGAAACATAAAAAAAATAGATCTGATTTATAAAATCAAATAGTCAAATAAGTTACTCATATTTACTGTTTGTGTGCGCTCCCTCTTGATCTCTGCACCCTTGCAAATATAGGTGGATTCCTTCTTTATTCACTATAGCTTTAAACATTGGAAAAGAAAAACTTAATGCATGTACTAGAAAGTGTGTCTCTGCATGGGAATACTGATCCCATGAAACCAAGAGTGAATTCTTTTCTTCACTAAAGGAAACATTCATTTCTATCATCCTCTTCCTTCGATGATTTCTCTTGAGAAGGTTCACGTCCTTCTATGGCGGTGCAGGAATTATTTGTTTCTTGTATTGCAATCCTATATGAAGTGACCTGCCTTTTTACAATAAAAACATATTAGTTTTGTTTTTCAACACCTTTATGTATCTCTTTCTTCTTTGCATGAAAAGTGTTCTTGGGAGTAAAGGGTTTTCTATCTTTCTTGGTTCTTTTTGTGAGGGAAATATTCTCCTCCTTAGTGCTCACTACCTTTTTCTAGATGTTCCCTTCTTCTTGAATGAAATCATGCAAAAGAATTTAAAATTTTGGTTTCTTCTCTCTTTGTTTTATTGTAGCAAGAAAGGTATCCCATGAGGAGGGTAGTCTGTTAATGGTGGGTTTTAGGAGATCATCCTCATATTCCATGTATTGAATTTGGATGTTCCTTCAAGTATATATTTCATTCATATTGATATATAATACATTGATTCAACTTCTTTCTCAATGCTCTAAGATCTACAAAGGATTAGAGTGTTTTCCCAAAACTAATCTCTTGCATGCCCTTGCTCTGATACCATGTTAGTGATTTATCAAAAATATGAAGATAATTGAACTTTAAAAATTTAATCTATAATAGCAGTGCACATATATATCATGAATATTCCAAATACATAAATCAAACTGTGGAACAAAGGATATACTACGGTAAAATCCTCCACTGATTCGAAGGATAAAAATCCCAACAAACAATCTTAGAGTATGAATGATAAGTAGTAGAGAATGCTTAAAATGCAATATCATGTTTGTTTCAGCTGTGAAAATTTCGATCTACAACAAGATATAGGAGCCTTAGAGAAACTCACAAATCGAATTTGATGCAAAACCAGCAAAAAACCATTAAAAGAGAACTAATTTACACATGTACTGTGAAAAAATATGTTATTATGTGATTTTATAACATTAAAACATGTTAGTAATATGTTTATATTACATCATAAGAGTTTTTTGAGGCTTGGTAATCCCAATGTTAGTGTACAAGTGAAATTAGCCAAATTGGCCTCAATCCCCCCCTATGTGGTCCAAACATGCTCCAAATCATCCAAAATGACCATGAATTACTATGTGGACATGACTGAGGTTACATGGGGAAATAATTAAACTTTGGCATGCGTGGATCTGCAAAAATAGGTGGTTGAGAGGATCTAGGTGGCATTAAATGCACCAAATCAACTAAAAATTGGACAAAATCCACCTCTAGCGCTCCTAGTCAACCAAACCGTCCACATTCAATGAATGAGAGAACAACATAAATGATGAGGGAGAACATGTGGATTGTTTACTAAGTTGGAGTGCTCATGTGGGTGTGAATGTCACAATTTAATTGGTTATTGGTCCAACTAAGCACCCTAAGTACAAACCATAGTGTAATAATGCACAAAATGCAATTAAATTTACTAGGGACCTAGACTAAGGTACTAAGGGGTTGGATTACCGTTATAAAACCATACATTAACCAAAAATGTAGTCCAATTGATAAAATGAAGGAGGCATTGGAAACAAAGGCTCAAGTCACCTCAATACATAAATCAGAAATTTTATTTATCCATATGAAGTGAGGAAAAGAAGGAAAACCACATGGGAAAAAACCTTACCTTGAGAATAGGCATGGGCCTGAAACCTACAAAAAATAGCAGCAATAACCATCCATCACTCACCATAAGAAAATCATCAACTCAACAAACAAAACAGATCAATATTTTCAATAGAACCTTTCATTATTGCGCATCATTCATTCATTCACAATTGTAACAGATCCATATCGGAAAACATGACAACATTCAAAAAGGGAACATAACATAATAGATCCATATTTCAGATTCACTTAGCATTTTTCATCAAGTTTGGAGGAACATAAAGATAGAAAAATATAAAAGAAGACAACAATGATTCAGATCAACATCTGTCTTATCATATTACTTCTGCACATCCACCCACAGATCAAAACAAATAGCAATTCTTCTACAATAGTTCAATTGATATATTGCATCAATCATTCTAAGATATCTTCATTCACAATTATTATATGGAAATTGAACCCAGGTGTTAGAACAATTACACTCACCAAAATTGCCAGTTACACATGCAAATTACACACAAAGCAGACTGAATATGGAGCAGAACACTAATATGTATTGAATAAGTGTACAATATCCAACCCTATAAGGTCATAGGCTGCCACAATAAATAATTACATGAGATATTCGAATGCATAAGGATTCCATTCGAATTTGGTCAAAAGCAGGCTTACTAAATCTAAGCAAATCCCCCATAGGTGCATAAAGCAGTTTCCAAATCTGTCTAGGAGCTCACGAATTGGAAAAATCAATTAGGAAATATAATAGATGATGTAAGGACAACTAATACATGCTTTTATTATGATAAAAGAGTGGAGGATGATGAGGACAAAAAACAAGTTAACTTCACCTAGTCAAACTTTCCCAATTGCCTTAACACTCAGCAAAAGCAAGCAATAAAGCAGAAAAAGAAAACATCCACTAGGAAGGCCAGGAATAAAGTAGATTTGATTCAAATTGGTTTCCCAAGTGCTCCATGACTCAATTTTAGAAAGTTTGACCACTTTGGACATGTGGAGGACAACTTTCATAAGGTGGAATATGGAAACTACGCAAATAAGACAAAACTGGATTAATTAATGTCTAAGGTAGCTAACTATGGGTTGATTATTCTAACACCCCCCCTTAAGATTTACGTATGATTAAAATATCAGAAAATTATAGGGCCTAGCAAGAAGGCTTAGTCACCCTTTACATACTGCATGTCCATTTAACCAAGGAAAGAGGCAAAAACCCAGTGGGAAAAATCCTCCCTTAAACATGGACAGTAAAACAAAATTTGAAAATATTGTCATCACTCATGCTTCATAGCATGATTAGAAATCCCTATCAGTCATTTGAGATTGATGAATTTCTTCTCACAAAAAACTTTGGTGAAGATATCTGCTACTTGTTCTAAAGATGAACAAAAGAAGAGGTGAATGGTGCCATCATGCACAAGCTGTCTGATGTAGTGCTTATGGATCTCAATGTGTTAGGTTCTCTGTCTCTAAACTGGATCATTGCAGATTTGAATGGTACTCTGATTATCACAATAGAGAGTAGTTGAGTATTCTAATTTGAATCCATACTCACCAAGTAACCCCTGCAACCATAAACATTGAGTTGCTGCATTTACAACTCCTCTGTACTCTGCTTCTATAGATGAGAGTGCAATGGCACTCTGTTTCTTGCTTGACCAGCTAATTGGTCCTTTAGCAAGCATGAACACATATCCTGATGTTGACTTTTGATCTATTTTTTCATGTACCCAATCACTATCGGTAAAGCCAATCAAATCAATATCAGATTTATCTTTGTAGAAGATCCCATGAGTCTGTGTTCCCTGAACAAAGTTAAGGATCCTTTTGGATTCTCTCCAATGGATATCATGAGGCTGATCCATGTATATTGAAGCCACACTTACTACATAAGAAATATCAGGTCGATTATGTCTAAGGTATAGCAAACACCCAACCAGTTGCCTATACAGTGTATTGTTTACCATAGGTGAAGAAACAGCTTCTTCAAGCTTAACTCTTGAAAGGAAAGGAGTCTTACTTGGATTGCAATCCTTCATGTGGAAATTGTTGAGAAAATCCAAGGCACACTTGGACTGATTTACTATGATTCCTTGTTTGGTTTGAGCAATCTCAAGCCCCAAGAATTGGCTCAATAACCCCAAATTAGTCATAGAGAATGCATGGTTCATTGCATCCTTCAAGGAGGCAATTTCATCCTTTGAGCTTCCTGTAATGAGAAGGTCATCAACATACAAGAAAATAATCATTAATGAACCATGAATCAGCTTCAAATAGACATTTGGATCTGAATTTCATTGAACAAAATTCAATGGTAGCAGAAAGCTATCAATCTTGGCATACCAAGCCCTGGGGGCTTTCTTAAGCCCATGCAATGATTTCTTTAGCTTGCACACAAGATATGGATTAGTAGGAAATCCTTGAGGCTTATAAATTTAAATATCTTCAGTAAGATATCCATTTCAGAAAGAACACTTCACATCCATGTGATGTACCTCCCACTGCTTCGAAGATGCAATGGCTAAGGCTAGCCTGATGGAGTCCATCTTTGCCACTGGTACAAAGGTATCACTATAGTCTATGCCATGTACCTGTGAGTATCTGTTGGCTATGAATATGGAATTATATTTCAAAGGTGAACCATCAGCAGCAAATTTGATTTTGTAAACCCACTTACACTAAACTAGCTTCCTCCCTGGGGGAAGATCAACCAACTCCCAAGTGTTGTTCTTTTGGAGTGATTTGAACTCTTATTTCATGGCTGTTTTCCATCTTGGATCATGTGCTGCATATTCATATGTCTGTGGGTCTGATTCAACCATCATATAGCATTTTTCTACAAACAAAAGGTATTTCACACACAGAGCACTCTCAAACTGAGATCTAGTCCTCCTAGGATCATTAGGATTTCCAGCTAGTTCTCTAGCTGCATGAATGGTCTTTGCTGCCCATTTTGGTCTTGTAGTACTGTTATATCTTCAATTAAATGATAATTTTCATACATATCAGAATCATAAAACTCAACTATCTCTTCACTTACATTCAATGGTTCTGGTGGTGAAGAGGATTCTCCAACTTCCACTGCTGCTAAAGGATCTTCTTGGAACTGAACACTCCTTTCAATGAAGGCTTTGTTTGTCCTCAAATTTATTAGCTTTTACCCTTTTAAATCTTCATAGTACCCAAAAAATAGAGACTCTTGGCTTTGGGGCTGCAAATCCTTCCTCTTTTCTGTTGGAATTCTAGCCCAAGCCCTTGAGACAAAAATCCTGAAATGGGTCACATCTGGCTTGTGCCCACTCCATGATTCAAAAGGAGTCATACCATCAAGCTCTATATGAGGCACCCAATTCTTAATATAGGCTGCACATTTTATACCCCCAGCCCAAAACTTTGGTGGCAAAGTCTTAGACTCCATCATGCAGGTTGCCATCTCTTTGAGTGATCTGTTCTTCCTCTCAGCAAAACCATTTTGTTGTGGTGTGTATGGGATATAATTCTGCATTTGAATACCTAAAGCTGGACAATATTGAATGAACTCATACTTGACATACTCACCACCATTTTCAGATCTGAGGACCTTGATTTTCCTCCTAGACTGGTTTTCAACCAAAGCCTTAAAGACTTTGAAGAGGCCAAAAGCTTCAGACTTGTGTTTCAGGAAGTAAACCCAGCAGTACCCGGAAAAGTCATCTATGAATGTTAATGCATATTTGGCCTAACTCATTGACATATGAGGAAATGGGCGAGCAACATCACTATGGATCAACTCAAGAGGTGCATAGGTTCTCTAATGACTAGCTTTCTCAAATTTATGCTCTGGGTGTTTTCCTAAGATGCAACCTTGGCAGACTCCTTTGGAAAACTTAATCTTTGGTAACCCTATGGTCATTTTGTTTTCACTAAGATCAGAAAGATACTTGTAATTAAGGTGGCCAAATATTTAATTCCAAATCTTGCTTGCCTCATTAGCATGAATCAGAAGAGCAGAGGGGTTTGAGTAGGGTAGGAAGTGTGAGAACATGTATACCTTCAAAGTGTGATTTGCAACTCCTTTTGCAATGACTTTACCACTTGATATCTCTGTGATCTCAACTTCATCAGGGGAGAATATGACCTTATTTAGAGACCCTATGTGGGTCATCTGATACACTGATAAGAGGTTAGAGGCAAGACCTGGAACATACAATACATTGTTGAACTTACCATGGTCAAGATCAATCCTCTCTTTGCCCAAACTTTCAATGAGAGAATCATCTCCTAGTACAATTGGTGGAACTTTCAACATGTCAAGTGAGGTGAATGCCTCCTTGGTCGAAACCATATGTCTTGAAGCTCCAGAATCAATGATGAAACTAGGTGAGCTTGATGTGATAGCAACCAATGCATGAAATCTCTCTCTGTCTTTTGAATTTGATCCTCCTTCCCTCTTCTTTGAGCTGTCAGGAATGGAGATGCCATTCTTCTATAGGATTTGGGTCAGCATGTCAATTTGCTTCTTCATGTAGGAGCTTTCAGGATGATTTCCCTTACTGCAATATGCACACTTGCTTATTTCTCCTTTGTTCTTCTTCTTCTGGGGGTTCTTCTTGGAGCTTTGGGGCTCCTCTAGATACTTGTTCTTGTCTCTCTTTTTCTCAGGTAGCTTCTTAGATTTCTTCATGCCTTTTGAATACACCCTTGAATCTCTTGCAACCATAGCTTGGTCTTTGGAAGGTTTGATGTTGCCCATCATCACCAATTTATCTTGTTCTTGTATGAGAGATTCCATGAAATCTACAAGGCTAGGAATTTTCCAAGCTTGAGCTGTAAAATTTGTGGCATGGAAGTTCAAGAGAAACACTAAATATTCAGGGCCAAGCTTTGAGAGTATGGCCAAAACTATTTTCTCCTCCTTCTTTTCGATCCCACACTGTTTTAGCTGCAAAACAAGGGCTTTGAACTTGGAAAAGTAGAGTTGTATGGATTCAAAGCTATTGGGACTCAGGGAGATCAATTTATTTTCAATTTGATGTCCCCTCATCTCATATGTCTTCCCAAAAATCTCAAAAATATTCTCCCATACTTCATTTGGTGATGTTAATCCATCAAGATGGAAAAGGAGGTCTCTCGATATGCTCAGACACAAGAGACCATAGGCCTCACCCCTCCTGTTATGCCATTTAATTTTCTCTGCAACTGCATTGGGATCTGCTTCTATTACCATAGTCACTTTGTAGAGGCCTTTCACTCTCAAAAATATCTACATCTCTACTTTCCATTCAAATAATTTAAATGGAGTCAAGATGATCTTCTGAGATTGATCCATAGCTCAGAAATTGTCCCTTCATTCAGCAGAATGCTCCCAGTCAATGATGTTGAACCTGCAATAAAAAATTGGAAGGATATAAATCAATATACAAAGGCTTTGATACCATGTGGAAATTGAACCCAGGTGTTGGAACAATTACACTCACAAAAATTGCCAATTACACATGCAAATTACACACAAAGGAGACTGAATATGGAGCATAACACTAATATATATTCAATAAGTGTAAAATAGCCAACCCTATGAATTCATAGGCTGCCAAAATAAATAATTACATGATAGAATTGAATCCATAAGGATTCCATTCGAATTTGGTCAAAAGCAGGCTTACTAAATCTAAGCAAATCCCCCATAGGTGCATAAAGCAATTTCCAAATCTATCTAGGAGTTCACAAATTGGAAAAATCAATTAGGAAAGATAATAGATGATGGAAGGACAAATCATACATGATTTTATTAGGAGAAAAGAGTGGAGGATTATGAGGACAAAAAACAAGTTAACTTCACCTAGTCAAACTTTCCCAATTGCCTTAAAACTCAGCAAAAGAAGGCAATAAAGAAGAAAAATAAGACATGTGCTAGGAAGGCTCGGAATAAAGAAGATTTGATTCCAAGTGGTTTCCCAAGCACTCCATGACTCAATTTTATCAATTTTGACCACTTTGGACATGTGGAGGACAACTTGCATAAGGTGGAATATGGAAACTAGGCAAATGAGACAAAAATGGATTAATTAATGTCTAAGGTAGCTAACTATGGGTTGATTATTATAACATATTATTTCTATATATAGGCTTGCGTATTTAGATTCATGGTCCACTTCTAACTAATTCCTAACTAATTTAACGAACTAATGACAAATATCAACAAAACTTGGTCAACAAGTACAAAAAGTGACACAAAATAATCAAAATTATTTTATCTTCCACCTATCACACTATCTTTGTCTTATGCGGTGTATTCTGAGCTTGTGCAGCATCACAGATTTTGCCCAAGTTACCCCAAACCCTTTCCAACAGGGCCCTAACAGAGTCTTGTGGCTCATCCTTGAGCCACGTCAGATAGAATTAGTGTACTAATTAATCTTAATCTTCAAGTCCTCGTATTGGTGAGAAATTTCTATGACTTGTGCTTTGACTTTCTCAGCAACATCCTGACATGGAGGGAGATCATGCTTCAATGGGTGCTCCACCATATTGGAATTGACCTCTTTCTTGCCATCCTACACCACCTGCAGTGTAACAACTGCTTTTCCCGAAAGTTGTGCGCCAATCTCCTGGAACGCGTTGAGCTGGTGATTCCATTTTCGCTGTCACTCCTGTGCATTTGAAACTCGCTACTAGAGCTCTTTCATTTCCACCTATCATGTGATTGAGACAATTGGTGACATTTTCCCTAACATCATATTCAATGTTTCCAACTGGCTCTTGGCTTCCTGTAACTACTGAGTGAGTTGATCAAGCTGCTCATCCTGAAAGACACTACCCCAAAATTGTATCGTTACCTCCATGACCTTATTTGTATCCTACCCCATGTCTTTAAACTGTGTCGTAATATCTTAAATGGCACTCTTTCTTTCTCCAACTAGATATGGTAGGGTCTCTGGGTAAACCATGGAATTTAATAGGTTGTTGTCCAACTGGAGATGTGCAATAACTTATCCAAGTCACTTCGCCTTCGCAAATGCATCCATATCTATTGTGCTTTCATGGATGTACTGGAAGAAATTTGTAATCGCCTCCTCTACCTTCCTATGACCGGTGATTAGTTGTGCCTTCTGAATAACAAGGTGGTCAGTTTCCTTTTTCAATTTAGTAATCTCCTCAAAATCCTTCCTCTTCAGTTCGTCCTGCACCATATTCAATGTTGCGATCTCTTACACTATTCCTGCTGCTAGCTTCTCCTTTACCTGTCGCTACTCCTCTACTTCCTTCCTCAGTTTCTCATCTTCATTTTATGCCTGCAGATACTGGTTGTTGATCTCCTTCTTCCTATCAGCCAACTTTTGGTTTCTGACCTGCTGCATGTGTACTAGCATCTATCTCGCTAATTTGTTGATGTCCAATGCAATGTTCTGTAGTTGTTGGAGTGAGTAGTTCATATCCTCTCGTCCAACATCGATCACAATTAAAGGAACCTGTAAATTCCTCGCCCATGTCTTAGTGCTAATCGACACGAATTCCTTCACAACTACACCTTCTGGTCCTCTTCTTTGTACAACATTATATATATAATCTAACTTTTTACATACCTCAGAAAAGTATTCCTAGAAAGACCTCCGTATTTCTTTTGCGGCAATGTTAGTGGTGTCTGTGAAGGAATTAATGATCCTCTGTAATTATTCTTCCAATGTATATTTCGTACTGCTTGTGGCATCCTGGTCCATTTTCTACTTCATCTTGATCTCTTTAAAGATACATTGCACCTCAATGTCGATGGGGGTTTCTATGGAGGATTCTCCATCAGAGTCATGGTGAGTCTGTTGTTCAACTCCTTTGACCGGATCTTTTGCTTCGTCTATGGGCGGTATCATTGATACTTCCTCGATACTTATTGGTTCTCACCATTCTGCTAGCCAATCCTCAACCATTCCATCCAAGTATTCATATGTCACCTTATAAGCCATTGGAATCCATTGCTTGTCAGGGTCACGATGATCCTAGATCTGAATAGTGTGCAGCCTGATGGCAATAAATAGAATCTGTTGATACTTTACTATTGCTGCTTCTGATATTTGTGGGATTTTTATATTTTCTACTTGTAATGCCTCCTAGTGGACCCAAAGGTGGATCACGCAATCCACTTGCTGACCAGCCTCTTATACCCACCGCAAATTCTGGTATCGAGTGCCTTTGCATACTTTAATAGCTTCCACATCCATGTGTTGGTAGTATTTTGGCTCCATCCAAGACACTAGTGAAATCAAGATCAATAACCAACTGTAATTAAAGGGCTTCTCCTCAGCCTGGATCGTGACCACATCTTCTATAAATTGATTCAACAAAAAGAGGCACTAGTTCATTTGGACTCCCTCAGTGCACTGTTGTGTGCATGCAATCACTCGCGAGTGGCACTGAACAGGGAGATTCTTTCTGACAATTTTACTTGGAAAAATCCATGCACCAATATGCATGGCCCTCTAATTAATACTATTGATGTGATATTCTCTTCCGTCGCACTGCAAATCATACCTCTCCTTCAACCGTGCAAAAAGCGGCTTATCATTATCTCTTCCTCTGAAGTATTGTGATGGGTATGCCCCATCCTTTCGAAACCCTCTGATATTAGATATCAATTCCACTGTAATCATGAATGATGTGTCCAACCATAGCATCCCTCCATGAAAACACGCCAAAATATGTTTGACGCACGCATTTTCTTCATTCGATCACCCAAAATGTAGCATGTTGATAAGTCGTAGTAACCCATATTTGTTCAGCCCTTGTGCCCATGGCTACAGAATGTTCTCAGTTGGGCCGCTTGCAACTGAAGGGAGTGACTCATAGGTTTCATTTACTACATCCTTCCATAACAACAAATCATGGACCTCATACTTCATGCTGATCAATGTAGGGACAATTTCAATGGTGCATGTTTTCTGTGCCGGCAGCGGCGACATTTTTGGGTGATACTTTTCATTTTTTGTCAGACATCGTGGTTTCATACTAGGGAGGGTGGGAGAAATGTACCCTAGAATATCCTTAATGGAAACCTTGGTGTGGACCAATAATTCCACAACCCAAGAAATGAATGGCCCCGTTTGCATCGTTCCTTCCTCGTGTGCCGTGATAGAGCTTCGTGTTTGTCATTTCTACAGTGGCGTGGAGCCTAGCTTCTGCCCTTCTAGTTTCCTATCAAGATTGATGAGGATCCTACTAGCATGCTCATGACTTGTTCAAGAATGGTTGTTGCCCAAACTAGTGACTCCCACCCAATTGAAATCTCCACTGTGTCAGGGTTACTCAACATGCCTCACCAATACGCCTTATTGATCTAACGCACCAGTCATGCTCTCTTGTTATCGATCGAAATTTACACAAATTACTTAGCTCTGTATTTCTCTTGACTTGGATTAGCATAGTAGTTCTTTCATCTTGCATCCTGCGTCGTTTTATAGCATTTCATTAATTTATCCTCATCATTACCAAATCAACCACAACCATCATGATCAAATCCATGATTAACAACCCGAGTCCACTGTCGATCCTGTCCCTCTAATGGTAGGATCAGCCATAAATGTATGTCAACTCAATGAACATCACCAATTCACTACTTTTAAGTGTGTGTATTTATTGTTGATTTAACCAAATCGCAGTCTAGCTACAAAACTATGCTAATGTCCCATATTCATGCACAACCCCTTCCTTCTGGCATGTCCTTCCCTTTTCTATATTTCCTATATCTTTGTTTTCCATTGCGCAATGCCTCAGGAATTGCACGGTTCTTTCTCTGTCTAATATGGCATCAAGCGGCTTAAATTCACAAGTTTTGGCAACAACACCACATCTAAATGTTGCAATTTAACAACACCCCCATAGCTAATAGAGTTAACAAGATAGGTCCCTAGCCAATGCATCTGTAACTTACCTGGATGCTTCAAGAACTTGCTGTCATAGAGCAGCACTAAATATCCTTGCTGAAACTATTTTTTTTTAAATGGCGATCATGCCATGCCTTCTATCGATAAAGACAAGATTATGCAGAAGATTATAGCACTAGCAGCATCTCATATGTCCGTGATGGCTTCTATGATCATGCCATGCCTTCTAGAATCTAGATAAAGACAATATACTTCTTCAGTAGTTTCTCCATTGGGGCAGTGATTGCAGCATACCATTTAATGAATTTTCAATATTATCTAGTGTACCCCAGCATCGCCCTGAGCATCTTTACATGTGTTTGGAAATCAACTGATAATCATAAGCTTTAACCACTACCTACTTCTTTTGACTTGTGGAATGTTTTTTCTGGTGCGAATCTTGTCATGAAGAATTGGCTTATTGGGGCATAATGATCGTCTACCATGTCAACTTGAAATAAATGTGCATTAGGCAGTCCATGTTCAATTATAGTAGTCTCTCCGTCTATTTCAATTATGGATAAATGATTGGGGCCAAAATTCAAGCGATCTGGATTTACAATTATTTCAAAATCAAACTCTTGAAAGAGAAGTAACCAATGACATATATTTCCCCCCCAACACAGGATTATTGACTAGGTACTTCAAAGCAAAATGCTCAGTAAACATTTTGATGTGGCCACCTAAGAGGTAATTTCAGAATTTTTGCAGCAAATAGACCATCTCTAGACCTACGCGCTCTGTGGTCCTGTAATTCTTCTAAGTGAATGACAACTTCATATTAGCAAAATAAATTGGGTGATCCATATTTCCTTCTCCAGGTTATGTGAGCACTAATCTTAGCACAATAGAAGATGCATCAACATGCACATGTAATTCTTTGTTCCAATTTGGGAATACAAGTATTCGAATTGAATCCATCTTGGAAATTAGTGTTTCGAAGCTACCTGGACATTCTGGAATCCAAATAAATACAACATCCTTCTTCAGTAGTTTCTCCATCAGGATAGTGATTGTAGCATACCATTTAATGAATTTTCGATAGTATCTAATGTACCCCAGCGTCGCCCTGAGCATCTTTACATTGGTCGGTGGTGGCAAGCTCAAAATGACTGCTATCTTTGCAGGGTCAACCAACAATTCTTGTTTGCATACAATGTGGCCTACCAGGATCCTAAATGGTGCATATAAAATGAAATTCTTAGAGTTCAACATGATATGATGTTGTCGACAGCTCTCCAGTATCATTTGAAGGTTTTCCAAATGATCCTTAATCAGGCCATACATTGTCCAATCATCCATATAGACCTGTAGGAAATTTTGAATGAAATATTTAAATTCCAGAATAACCACTCGAGAAAATGTTGCAGGTGTGTTCTTTAACCCAAATAGAATCACCGTGTATTGGAAGCAACCCCACTCAGTGACAAAGGTAGTTTTGTGTCGATCCTCCTTAATGATTCTGATATGGTGATAACCAAAAAACTGTCTATGAAAGAGTACATTTCTTGACCACCTACTCCTTCCAGTACCTCATCAATTAATGAGGTCAGAAATGAGTCATGCATATAGGCATCATTCAATTTTCTTAATTCGACACAGATATGAACTTCACACATTTTCTGGTCTTAGACCACCATGGGACTAATCCATTCTGATTCCTTTACCAACTCAATGATTCCAGCCTCCAACATCTGGTCAAGTTCAGCCTTGACTCTCATTAGAGGAAATTTCAACTCAAAATGGGCCTTTTAACCATAATTCAAATTCCATGTCATGATGTGTTAGCCAATGAAATTGCTTTAAATTTGAAATACTGTATAGGTCTTAAACATTTTTTAATATAAATTTGGGGATATGTATCATAAAACAACTACTTTCTTTGTTCATATTTTCGACATATATCCCTTTGTTTTTACTCAAATTTCCATCAGGAGAGCTCCCTGGATGCGAAATTAAATTTTAGCATCCAACGACTACCCACTTAGCATACTTTTGATGGACCCCACTACCCCAAAAACAAGAAATACCTAAAAATGTGATGATGACATCATCATCACGTTTTTTCATGTATTTCTTGATTTTGGGGTAGCAAGGTCCATCAAAAGTATGTTGAGTGGGTACTTGTTGGATTTGGAATTTAATTTCGCATCTAATGATCTCTCTTGATCAAAATTTGAGTAAAATCAGAGGGAGAGATGTCGAAAATATGAACAAAAAAAGTAGTTTTTTTCTTTTCTTCCTCCAAAATTAATAAATATTATTTTATTATTTTAACCATTATTTTATTATTTTTCTTAGGAGGCCCATTTTGAGTTCAAATTTCCTCTAATTTTCTTTGTACCGCAGATTTAAGTGATACATCTTTGTCCCATCGGTTTCGCACCTAGTTCTAGCAAGACCTTCATCTCTTCGAGATCGCCCAGTATCCCCTTCATATCTAAGAACTTAGTCTAAAAGAGATATTGAAATTCATGTAGCGTGTCCATGATTCTTTCCATGGTCTCCTCATCCCAATAGTCCCCAACACTGGCAAAGTTTGGGTTCTTTCTTGTCCCAATGTTAACCTTCTGGATCTTAAACGACTGACTCATGGGATTAGTTGGTACATTTGGTGCTGCAACATCCCTACTTCCTTATGTCTCTGGGATATTGATATTTCATAGTTCATCATCATATTCAAGGTCTCCAGACATGTTATAGCATTTAATTATTGACTGCATGTGGCAATATACATATGGATCCATAGGGTATGCGACTGGTACAACTTTTAGGACCACGTCCCGAATAATATGAAGTGCATTGTTAGCATCAAGGTTTCTTTCAACAAAGTGAAAGGTCTGCAAAAACAAATAGTCATCTCCTCCCAAGTGGTTATGTACCTTCACATATTCCTGACCACATACCATGATCTTGGCATTTCATCGAGGATGTGAATGAAGGCATGGACCCATTCATCCTTTCATCGTGATGGCCAGAATGTTTGACATTCTATCAAATGGCCGCTAGGGTCATTCCATCCATCATACCACCCAATGTAGTATTCTTCTACATTTCCAAATAAATATGTCATCAATTTTCGACACTGGTCCCATCTAGTAATTGTCCTTTTGTGAGTTTCCCACCAGCACGCTGGAGTAGCCTTTAGGGCCTCAACCAGTGCCAACAATCGTTGCGATTCCGAGACCTATTCCTTAAATTCCCTTAATAATGTAGAAATTTTAGGAAACCCTTCATACATTGGTAATTCCACAATCTCATTCGCAACATGGCGCAACAACTGAGTGACCAATCCACACTTCCTAAAGGAAACCTCCTGCATCCGATTTTGCCAAATTTTTAGTGCATCCTCAGAGTAAGAAGATGTAGAACTGGCGCTGCACCAACCAAGTTCTTCATCAGCCATGGGGTGAACTTAATATTCAGATATATTGTAGGCATGATCCCACCCCTAGAAAAATCCATCTTTTATTGGTTTAGTGTATCGATGACCTTCATTAGGGTCGATAAGTGCGATGACCAAAATGTCTTGGTTTTCAAAATTCATCATCTGCCTTTTGAAGTTGATGAATTCCATGATATCAATGGCCCATGCAACCCCTAAAAGAGTCATCTAGGATCCTTCACTATTAACAACTTCAATTACATTAAAATCAGAACAAGTCCTCATACCTTCAACATCTACGACTAGGTTAGATACCCATCGAATTGGTTGCACCCTTTCTTGTTTGGCTAATTGCAGCTCCACTAGGGAACATCCCAATGTCGAGTGTCCCATATTTTCCCATGTCTGTTTTGTTAGTATATTTATGTCCAAAACTAGATCCAGAATGACCAAGTCGACTTCATAGTCTCCAATCTGAATATTCATATGCATCTCATTTCTTGTCTTTTTCTTTCGTAAAGAGTTCACTGCCGACTCCTTACCTGGGTGGCGAAATAAATTTTCAATCTCAGCCAAAGCATCTAGCTCTCTTTCTAGTGAAAACAAAATTTCAAAGAAATACTGCAAGGTACCATGCTGCCGTGTTGGTCCTGCCTTTAGTTTGGAATCAAAAGTGCGAGGCATTTCATAGACATGTAACTTACCAATATTTCTTCCAACTGCATCCCTTGCTCAAAAAAATTTCTCATTTTTAGTTGTGATATCGAATGGTGCCTTATTCTATCCAACTAGTCAAATTTTTAGGTGGTTCCCATCCTCTCCTGTTGTGGCTCCTGCATGGGTGACAATGGCAACGTCGACATCTGTTGTTCTGGGCTCCATTGAGATCCTTGCTACCATTGACCCTTGATTCTGGTACATTGGGGTATTCTGAGTCAATGTTGGATTCTAGTTCAATGGGGGTTCATAGGTTGCTTCACCATATGATTCTAGATTGGAAATTGATTTCGGGTCGGCAACTTGTTTTGGTTTTGAAGCTGATTCCTAGTCTGGACATAATTTGGGCTCTGCAAATGAGGGACGTTCCTAGCCTGCAATCTTGCGATTAACTGTGGTTAGTTTTTGATCGTGTGATTGATCATTGTGCAATTTGTACATGAGAACTGAAAGTGTGGGAAATATATCTCATAGTGACAAAATACCCCACAATTGTAACATTAGAGTGATACATGACCTCGTCCCCCTCCTCATCTAAAGCCTCCTCCTCTTCCATGAAATCTTCCGTAGAATCCTCCCCAAGGTCTTTATTGCGGCTGAGCCATCTATTGAGGCATGGGGTTGGGATGATGTTGAACATACTGTACAGCTTGAACATACTGTGGCTATGGCTGTGGTGCAAATTTTGGTTGTGGTGCGAATTGTGGCTGCATCTGCGACAGTATAAATGGCACTGGCGGCAACGGTGTATACTCTGGTTGAACATTTAGCATCTAAGGCTATGTCTATGGAAAACAAATCGTACGGTATAATGGTAAACTCAAAAAATAAATACTCATTAGGACCATCGTGTATGTATTTTTCCAACCACTTATGTGTAGTCAATCCCAGGTTCTTATTTCTTGCTTCAGAAATTCTTGCAGCTTCTCGTCAAACCAATCTTGGATTTCTAGTCACGTCGTATTCTACATCCCCACTTCTCAGTCACAACAAGGTCCTAAAAATAGAACCATTTGTTGGCTCAACCCTCAACCAACAAAGCCAAGTTGACAGGGGTCCCCTCTATCGACACTCGAATCACCGAGATCTCCCTGAGCATCGACCCAGATAGGTTTTACCCTATTCAGCAACACCCGCAAAGCGGATCAGGTCTCACCCAAGATGTTCAAGGAAGGGATGATGGAACCAAGTTTTCACAATATAGAATATGGTTATGGAATCGATCATTCATCAACTCAACAACTATATCAAACCAATATTTCCAATAGGACCATTCATTATTGTGCATCATTCATTCATTCACAACTGTAACTGATCCATATCGGAAAACATGACAACATTAAAAAAGGGAACAACATAGCATCATAGATCCATATTTCTTATTCACTTAGCATTTGACATGGAGTTTTCAAGAAAAGAAAGATATAAAAAGATAAAAGAAGACAACAATGATTCAGATCAACATCTGACTTATCATATTATTTCTGTGCATCCACCCAAAGATCAAACATATAATAGTTCGTCTACAATAGTTCAATTAATCTATCGCAGCAGTCGTTCTGAGATATCTTCATTCACAATTATTATTTATATATATAGGATTTTTCCTTTACAATCATGGTACACTTCTAACTAAATCCTAACTGATTTAACTAACTAATGACCAATATCCACAAAACTTGGTCAACAAGTACAAAAAGTGACACAAAATAATCAAAATTAGTGTATCTTCTACCTATTGTGCTATCTTCATCTTGTGCATTGTCTTCTGAGCTTGTGCAACATCATGAATGCTACACAAATTAAACCAACCCCTTTTCAACACTTTGATTGACCATGCAAATTGTTGTAGGAGAATCAATTGTGACACCAAATTCCCGAAGGATACCCTGCAACCAAACACACTGTGTAGTTGCATTGACTACTTCCATGTACTTAGCCTCTGTTGATGAAAGTGAAATGGTGTGTTTTTTCTTACTTAATCGTAAAATGGTGTCTTCATAAAGCATAAAGACAAAAAATGAATTTGATTTTCTGTCAGTGGGATCTCCAGCCCAATCTCAATAAAAAAACCCAATTACTTGAAGTGAAGCACTAGCTGAATAGTGCACCCTGAAATTCTTTGTACCCTAGACTTACTGGAGAATTATTTTGGATGCCTTTCAATGGAGCTCATGTTTTGGGTAAATATGTATTGCTATAGAACTTACAGAATAACATAAATTAGGCCTTGTATGTTTAAGGTAGAGCAAGCTACCAACTAGTTTCCTGTAGAGTGTAAAATCTACCAATGGAGAATCACCAAATTCACATAATTTGATGCTAGAAAGAAAAGGGGACTTGGATTACTTACATTAATCCATGTTAAAATTATTTAGAAGTTATGAAGAATACTTTGGTTGACTCATCATGATTCCCCTTTCATATTGCTCAATTTCCAATCCCAAAAATTGCCTTAGCAATCCTAGATCAGTCATGACAAATTCACTATGTAGAGATGCCTTAATTGAACCAATTGAAGTGGTGCAGATGCTTATAATTAAGAGGTCATCAATATAGAGAACAATAACCTAAAAAATACCATCATGTTTCTCCAAATATACATTTGGGTCATATTTTCATCTAGTGAAACCAATAGAGAGCAAGAAAGCATCCATTTTAACATATCAAGCCTTGGGGGATTGCTTGAGTCCATAGAGTGATTTACTCAACCTACAAACAAGTGAATTATCCTCTTGGAAACCTTCAGGTTGCTACATGCATATATATTCCTCTATCTCACAATTCTAGAATGCACCCTTGACATCCATATGGTGCACTTGCCAACCCTTACTAGCTGCAATTTCTAGAACTAGTCTTATGGAGTCCATATTTGCAACTGGTGCAAAGGTCTCGTTATAATCCAAACCATGGACGTGAGAGAAGCCATTAGAAAGTAATATGTATTTTTATTTCACATCTAAACCATCAAAATCAAGTTTGGATCGAAATATCCACTTGCATTGAACAAGCTTCGTCTTGGGAGGAAGGGGAACCAATTCCCATGTCTCATTCTCTTGGAGAGAATGCAATTCTTATTCTATTTTTGTTTGCCATATTGGGTATGAAAAGCTTGCTGATATGATTGTGGATCATATCCAATCAGTATATAATATTGCTCATCAATATCACTTTCACTGTCAAAGGAAGCATTGCTAGATTGATATCTAGTCTTCATATGCTCTTGGGGATTGCCAACCAATTACCCTATAGCTTGTATGATTTTTTCAGCCCACTTGAGCCTTAATGGAAACCCATCTACAGCAATGTCATCTACAGTTTAGTAGGGATTTCACCCTATATATGTGCATAAATGGCTACCTTCCGTCTATAGGACGGAAGGATAAGGTCTCTATGGACGGAAGAGAAAACCTGCAAGGAAGGGTTAGTGAACCAAGCAAATCCCGCAACACATTGTTAATGGAGAACCTACAAAACAATGTGAAAAAAAACACCTGCAAATAAAACAATATACAAAACTAAGCTACTAACAAGAAATACACATTATACCTTCTGGTTTTGATGAAATGGGCCACCATGCCCTAGCAGAAAGCTACCTCTCCATGGAATGGGATTTGGCTAATGGAGAAAGTGAGGGAGAGGGATGAATGGCTTGAGAGAGATGGGTCTTAAGGCACTAATATGGCCAGAGTAATAGTAGTTAGATAAGGAATGTTTTGTGAGTGGCTCCCATCCTTGTATTTATAGCTTTTACTTGAGTTTTCAGGTTTTAAGCCCTTGGTCAAGGCTTTATCCCCTTTTTGGGGATTTTTGCCCCTTTCTCCCATTTATTAGCTCCTTTGGGGGTTTTAGGTCCTTTTTGAAGGATTTAGCCACTTTGAGAGCTATTTTAGGCTCTTTTATGGGTTTTTAATCCCTTTTTGGTGTTTTTGAGCCTTCACAAGGGCGTGGGGGTCAATGAGGGTAATGAAATAGATGTCTTTGTGTGGTGTAGGTCATATAGAGATAGTTGGGTAATTTTTTGGGTTAATATATTGCCCCCTAATGTGTGAGGGTAGGATCTCACCGTATGGCCAATGAACATCATAGGATTTTCTGGGGAGAGGCGATGCTTCCTGCGTCGGGACATGGTGGCTTTTTGTTTTTGTATTAATATGGTTCTGATCAATGGGTGAGATACAAATAATGTGTGACATTTATATGGACAAGGTGGGAATCCCCATTCTTGTAATGATGTCAAAAGAATAATGTGATGTAAGCTCCAAAATGCAAGATCCGGTCGCGTTCAATTGTTGTTACATAGTGGTTGCCTCAATAAGAGGCTGAATACAATACTGATATGAAGAAATGCTACATTGGACCCATGGAATTCTCATGGAATGCTATATCTTCATGATTGATGGTCTACTAGATCTATAATAGTACATAGTTGTATGGACTTACTGACAGAGAGTCAAAGTCTCTGTGGTACAATGTGTTGCATCAATCATGAATCTATACGGAAGCACTGTTCTGGGGATTCTGGACACTGTATCCAATGCAACCCAAAAATCACAAGGGACATGAACCCGATTGGGTCTCTCAATGGACTCATCAATGTGCTAGAGTCAGCTGACATCCAGGGTCTTCAACCAAATACTGCACGGACCAATACCCTATATGAATCTCAACGGTGCGATGATGTAACTAGAGTTGAGCACGTGAGACATAACCATCCTCAGAGGCACTAAGGAATCCTCTCAAGTGGTCCAAGGAACACATCAATAAGGTTAATGAAAATAGGATACAGGGACCTCTGGGTCTATCCTATGAAAGACGTGTTGTTGTTGACAGAGGGAGCAACTGACCAAGGAAATGGTGTTTCATTGACTAGAAGCACAAGGGAGATGACTAAAGGTGTGAGAAAATATTGGGACTGACACAATGAAAAAAGGAACAGGGACAAGGAATCATGGGGGGTTCAAACTTCCTTTGTTTAGAGTATGCTGATGGAGCTAACCTAGAAGCAAATGAATCTGACTCAAGGGAGGGGGATCATAGCTATTATACCAGGAATGTAACTGTAGATGGGAAATTCTTGTGGGAGGTAGATACTTTTGGTATTCATGGGATCCAAGGAAGAGTCATCACATAATACTCTGAACAAAGGTGACCTAAAGTGGGAATGCTGCCGAATTGTTACATGTTAGGTGGTGTCTATAGACACCATTATGGTACGATCTCATGGATTTTTAGCAATCCCAAGAAATTAAATGCTTGATGGTGCTTTCAATTTTGTAGATTCTAAAAGCATGAAGAAGAATCTATTGGCGGCTCTTTTTCATTGATAGTCTCTTATGCCCAAAAAAGGATAAAAGTGTACATAGGAGAGCTCGCCCACCCTTTAGGGGATGAGATACTTCTTTACTGTCTTTAGTTCAATCAAGCCATAAAAGGTTAAACCTGTACTTACTGGACGGTCATTCAAATACTTTTATGAGCATGAATGAAACCAAGTTTTCTCAATTATCTTTTCTTTATGAGAAGGCTAGAAAATAGCTTAAAGACAACCCATGATGAGATTTTTTGTACAGTTCAGTCCTAATGCCCGAGAAAACATAAAAGGATGCAGAGGGAAATTTTCTTGGCTTGAATGTGCCAAGGTGGTCCTTTTCATTTGATGGTCTACATAGTCTAGAAAATGAGATAAATGAGATGATGTAGACACCCTTTCCCATACTTTAATGAGCGGGAAAGGAATAAACTGGACTCGACAATATTTTAATTCTTTTAGGATTCAGAAAAGAGATCAACAGAAACTCTAGTATGGTCAACCAAGCCGAGGACACTAATGTTGATGTATTTGTAACTTCAGAATGTATTCACTTGTATATCTCATGTATTGTACCCCGATGTTTATTCTGAGAAGTATCTATAATGTAATTAAGTCATTTCATGCCCCAATGTTCTTATCAAGAGGTTCTATAATGTAAACAAGTCATGTCAAGTCATTATGGGTAACCCTCCTATTGTTCAATGGTTAAAGTCCTTGTAGTTGCAGGACCCTAGGTTTATTATACTCTCCTAGATAACTTGGCCCAAGTGAGTCATTGTCAAGTTTAGAATTAGTATAAATAGAGAGTGAGCCTCTCTATTTATCACACACTCACTCACACTTCGTTGTAGCGCATAGCTGAGGAAGAAGAAGTTGTTGGGGCTAGAGAGAAAGAGGCTACTGCTGTCGGGATATCATCTTACTGTTTTTGGGGCTTTACTATTGGTTTTGATTCTATCTTTGAAGATGTTGTGGGGTTTTATCCTTTATGGTTTCCCTGAGGAAAATATTTCTGTTCATTGTCTCATATGCTTGATTGTTGTCCTTGTTATTCTCTCAGTTAAGATCTTAAGTTAATTCTATCTTAAATGATAAAATTCTAACATGGTATCAGAGCTAGCCTGAGAAGAAGACACTGTGCAGCTGTGGAAACTTGGGATTCCTACTTTTTGGATCTCTCTCCACATATTTTTAGCAAAAGAAGGTTGGACTGACTCTCCTTCCCAGGGCACATCTTTCTGTCAAAGCAGAATCTGATTCTTATCATTTTCAGTTTTTGACTCGACACTAATGCTGGAAATTAGGGATTTTCATAGAAGTGGAATTATTGAGTGAGCCCAGGCCTAGATTGATATCCTCCTCAAAATCGAAGTTTAGAGATCAAGATCAAAGGTTTTGGTTGGACAGAACTCTAGGAAAGTCAAACGCTAATATACTCTTGAACCAACTCTTCAGAAATTCAGCTCCAGATTTAGATTTGAGATCTTGACCTGGTAAGATCTAAATCTTTTGTATTTCCATTTGAGGTTCTCAGTTAAGATGTCTCATCATACCAATCTTGATGAAAATATTGAGGGGGATGATAAATTTCGAGCCTGGAAGTATAGGATCTCCCTGGTCCTGGAAGAAAATGAGTTGGACTCCTACATCAATGAGGAGATTCCAGTTCCAAAGGGAGATGAGGCTGAGGCCTTACACAAGAGAAAGTTGGTTATGGCTAAGAAGATTATTGCTGATTCAATCAAGGATCGCCTCATACCACAGGTGTCCTACCTAAATACACCTAAAGCTATGTTTGATGCCCTAACCAAAATGTTTGAAGGAAAGAACATAAACGAGAAGATGACCTTGAGGAACTAGTTGATGAATGTGAGGATCCAGAATGCAGAGACTATACAGTCATACTTCACAAGGGTCTCCCAGATCAAAGAACAACTTGAAGCAGTGGAGAATGTAGAGATTGTAATGACCGCCTTGAATGGTCTCCCTAGGACATGGGACTCTTTTATTCAAGGGATATGTGCTATAAATAAGCTAGTTAAGTTCAGCATACTATGGGAAGGATGCTCTCAAGAAGAAGCTCGGATACTAGCTCGAGAAGAAAAGATTCGAAGTGAAGATAAAGCTCTCATATTACAATCCAAGAAAACAAAAACTATCCACCATAGAGGAAAACACTCTCACCAAAAGAGTAACTTTAGAAAGACTAGAGATATGTCTAAGTATATTTTCTATACATGTGATGAAAGAGGACACTTTGCTATAGATTGTCCTAGAAAAAAAAGTAGCTCTCACAAGAATAAGGGAAACAAGAGAAGACATCATGCTCATGCTCCAGAGGATGATGAACCTTCCACAAAGAGAACTAGACAAGACAATGATGATTCTTCAAGTGATGAAGAATATGTTCTAATTTTCGCTCTCACAGGAACTATCACACATGGCAGCAATGATTGGCTTATAGACAGTGGTGCTTCCAAACATATGATAGGATTCAAGGAATCCTTTGTGAAAATATATGAACATGAATCAACTCACAAGGTGAAACTTGGAGATGACTACTGGTATCCAATAAAAGGTAGTGGTGAATCCTCATATAAGCTAGACTCTTGAAAGTCTATCAAGATGAAAGATGTATTGTTTGTACCTGGAATAAAGAAGAATGTCCTCTCCATATTTGCATTGGATGCAAAAGGAATGAGGGTTGCATTTGTAGATGGACAAGTCCTCATGTGGCTGAAAATAAAGTCTTTTGATGATGCAATAGTGATTGGGGAACAAGGAGGAATATACAAATTGAAGGGCCAAAGAGAACAATCTTTGGTTCATGACTTGGTAGAACCAAATGAGCTTTGGAATAGAAGGCTTGGACATGTGCATTACAGAGCACTACCAACTGCAAGAAAAGTTGTTGAAGGTCTCCCACAAATGCAGAAAAAACATGAAGGTGTGTGCAAAGGATGTGCGAAAGGGAAGAACACAAATACGACATTTCCAGGTAGCGAGAGCAAGGAAAAAGGAATCTTGGAAATCATTCACTCTGATGTATGCCACCCAATGTCATCTAGTTCATTAAGCAAGTATGTATACTATGTTTATTTTATTGATGATTTTCGAGAAAGACATGGATATAATTTATGAAGAACAAAGATGAAGTATTCATTAAGTTCAAGGAATTCAAAGCCTTGATCGAGAACCACACAGAAAAGAATATCAAGACCTTTCGATCAGATAATGGTAGATAATTCACATCAAATGAATTCAAAGAGATATGCAAGGACTTAGGGATTAAGAGGGATTTATCCACTCCATATAATCCGCAACAGAATGGGATTGCAGAAAGAAACAATACAACGGTCATGGAAGTAGCAAGGGCCATGCTTCACGATCAATATCTTCCCATTCATCTATAGGAAGAAGATGCTAGAATAGTGGTATATGTATAGAGCCATACTCCACACAGAGTACTCAAGAACAAGACACCTGAAGAAGTATTCTTTGAAAAGAAACCAGAAGTTAGCCATCTCAGAATATTCGGCTGTCCTGTATACATACATATTCTGAAAGAAAAGAGGACGAATTTAGATCCTTCAGGAAAGAAGGGTATATTTTTGGGATACTCTTAAAGATCGAAGGCTTACATAATATACTTCCCAGGATTCAAGAAGATCGACATCAGCAGAGATGTAACATTTGACGAAGACTCAGCCTCCATCAAATCTAGGAAGAGACCAGCTGAAGAACCTGAAGAAGTAGAAGCACCTAGAATTCATGATACAACCATGAACGAAGAAATTCAAGAAGAGGATCGAGAATTATAAGAACCTCAAGAACCTGTGGATCCACCTCAAAAGAAGAATCCTCATAAGAGGAAACCTGCTTGGTTATGTGAAATTATCCAAGGTGCAAAAAGATATGGAGCTTTAGAATTGAACACATAGAGGAAGAAAGAGAACTAGGTCCTGCTCCAATTATGTAGCCCTGCTATGTGAGATTATTGATAAAGAACCTTCCAACTATGAAGAAGCAGTAGAAAGAAAAGAATGGAAGGATGCTATGATTGAAGAGTATCAATCGATCATGAAGAATGATATTTGGGATGTGGTCCCAAGACCAGAAGGGAATTTGATTGTAACTTCCAAATGGATCTACAAGATCAAGCATGCTGCAGATGACAGCATAGAGAAATATAAAGCAATATTCATGGCTCATGGCTTCTCCTAGAAAGAAGGAATAGACTATGAAGAAACTTTTGTACCTTTAGCCAGATACACTTCCATTATATCAGTACTTTCTCTAATTGCAGTGATGAAATGGAAGATACACTAGATGGATGTCAAGACTGCTTTCTTGAATGATGTAGTAGAAGAGGAAGTATATGTAGAGTAGCCACTTGGTTTTGAGACACATGATAGGGAGTCTCATGTGTGTAGATTGAAGAAAGCCCTGTATGGTTTGAAACAGCCACCCAGGACATGGTACAATAGAATTGATGGCTTTCCATCTATTTTGGGCTTTACAAAAAGTAAAGTAGATTCCAACCTTTAATACAAGGTTGAAGAAGGTAACCCAGTGATACTCCTACTATATGTGGATGATCTGCTTGTAATAGGTATGGATGGGTTGATTGCTGATATGAAGAGGAAGCTTGCTGTCAATTTTGAAATGAAATACTTGGGTATGATGCATTATTTTTTAGGCATAGAGATGTGGCAGAATGTGGATGGAATAATCCTTGGATAAGGGAAGTATGCACTAGATATCTTGAAGAGGTTTGGGATGATGGACTACAGGCCATAACCACACCTATGGCATCGAACCTAAATCTATTTAGTGATGCTTCATCAAAATCAGTCGATGCTACGATGCATTGTCATATGATTGGGTCCTTGATGTACCTGCCAAACATGAGACCAGATATTTTTTTTGTTGTGAACACCTTGAGCCAGTTCCTGATAGATCCAAGACATGTTCACTTGATTTCTACAAAGCATATTCTGAGATAACTGAAGGGTACAGTTGATTATGGGCTCAAGTACAAAGTGAATCAGAAGATTAACCTAGAGGGTTATGTTGTTTCAGATTGGGCATGAAGTGCCATCGATAGGAAGAGCACTTTAGGATGCTGCTTCAGTATGGGATCAGGTGTTATCTCTTGGCTTAGCAGGAAGAAGTCCTGTGTGGCACTGAGTACAGCTGAAGTAGAGTATGTCACAGCTTGTTTAGCTAGTTGTGAGGAAGTGTGGCTGAGAAATATACTGTCTGATTTATTTGATCTCCAGTTGGATGCTACTTGTATATAGTACGACAACCAAAGTTGTGTGAAGTTGTCAAAGAAACCGTTGTTCCATGACAAGTTGAAGCATATCAAGATAAAGTATCACTATATCAGGTATATGGTGCAAAGAGGAGCACTGAAGCTCTAGTATGTTGCGACAGATGAATAGATAGCTGATGTGTTGATGAAGCCATTAGCCAGAGTGAAGTTTGATTACTTCAGGGAGAAGCTTAGTGTTCTCTAGATTGAGGTTACCTCCAAGGGGAAATGATGAGACCTAGAGCCATTCTAACATGGTGAGAGGATTAGGTTCCTTCCATGGTTAAATGTAAGGGCTGATCCATTCTCTCATGGTGAGAGGATTGGTTCCTTCCATTTCAAATGTGAGTGCTGAGCCATTCTGATGGGACTATAGGATTGGTTCCTACATGATCAAATATAAGTGTTGAATTACATTATTGGAATTGAGGCACCTGGTCACATACCAGGATACTCAGCTTGGTGCTGAGATGCCATTCTCTGGGAGAATGGAGGCACCTGATCAGTTACCAAGAATCCTTAGTTTGGGATTGAGATCCATTTTGGTGTGATGTGTTTACATATGGTCAGATGTAAGTGTAATGCCCTTCCGGTGAGATGTGTTTGCACATGGTCAGATGTAAGTGCAAATCCCCTCCAATGCGATGTGTTTGCACATGGTTGGATGTAGGTGCAGAGCCCTTCTGATGCGGTGTGTTCACACATGGTTGGATGTAAGTGCAGAGCCCTTCCAATGCAGTGTGTTCGAACATGGTTAGATATAAGTGCTGAACCATTCTGGAATGATGTGTTTACACATGGTCAGATGTGAGTGTTGGGCCTTTGTGACAAGATGAGGTCAGATGTGAGTGCTAGGAATGCCTTTTTGATAAGATGAGGTCAGATGTAAGATTTAGGTGGGCCATTCTGACTTAGGGTCATATATAAGCACTGAAGAAGACCTACATGAAGGCTAGGCCTACAACCAACATGAAAAAGGGTTGGCTCTGTAAAACTTCATGTGACGAGAAGAATCAAGAGATAACACCATTCTGAGATAACATCGATGATGATGATCCAGAATTGATGATGATCCAGATCAAGTGATGATCTAGATGTGATTATGCTCCAGACTTAATGATGATCTAGATCAAGCGACAATCTAGATTTGATGATGATATAGTGATGATCTGTAATACCTCGGTTTTGACCCCATTTGCATTAAAGGGTACATGATGTATATTTTGTAATTAATCATGCCGAGGAGCTAAAGGCAAAAGCCCCACCATCGATTTGGTTGTGTATGTTTCCGCAATAGGGATCATTGCCGATGGTATATCATGCCATTTGACACATTATAGTACGCACATCAATTTAATTAAACCTATATCCAGCTACGATGGTGCAACGTTAAATGAAAAGGGCATGATTTCTAAGGTTAAGGGGGGGTTGTCTAACCTATGCAGCAGCCATTGGGAGTTTACCATGTGTTGACCACCCTATTGTTCTATTGTTCTATTTTTAGTTGGGGGAATCTATTTCCTGGCAGGGAAAACCACAACCACGCTCACGCCTGCACTCTCTCCACAATGTGCCTTTTGATGGCCTGCACGCTAATTGGATTGGGGGTCTATTCATTTCCCTCACGCTGAGGAAAGCTAAAGGGGGGCCACCATTCATTTTTGGGGGTTCATTCTCCCTTTTTCTCAGGGATTGTTAGTTTTTGAGATATTCACTCTCGCATAGAAGATCATTTCCTTTTTCCCTTTGTTAGACTGTGAGATGTCCGGTTACTTCATCGTTGAACTATGGTTGTTGTTCTACTCTGTTCATTTGGGTGCTGTGACTCCCTACGCTATGTGGGCGATGGTTTCTTTCCCAATTTCGGTTAACTCTATCTTTTTCCAGGTAGCAGGATGTTTCTGTGGTTTCCATCATGAGTTGTTTCCCTCCTATTCACGTAGATAGAGAGAGACTGTATTTAATCCACCCATGCCGATTGTGAAAACATGATGGGGTTTCCTTGTTAAGAGAGGACCATTGTTCTCTAGCATTGCTGGTTAGGTTTGGATGGTGCAGTGTCCTGTCACTTCATCATGGAATCCTGGATATGGTTCTTCACTTGAGCGGTGGTTGTTGTGAAAGCGTGCTATGGCTTCATTATTGAGGGAGGATCTTTGTTTCCCATCCTTGTTGCCTGTGTTTTCTTCCACATTTTTCTTTGGATGTGTCTTTTTCAATTGCATATAGGTTGAGAGTTTGTTCTTTCCCCTTTTCTACCTATGTAAGTTCTCCATCAATTAGATTGGGGATTGTGTGTGCTGTGGGATCGTGAATGTTGGCTGGCTATTGGTTTCCACATTCATTGGCTGAGATTTCCCCTATCCATGCTTGGATTGCGGCTTCTTTCCCAATTGTGAACTATGTAATGTTGTCATCGTTTCATTGTGATATTGGGGCTATTGTATTCCCCTAGTTTCAGGTTGTTGTTTGTGTAAGTTCCTTTTTGGGTTGCTACTGAGTTCTTTTGGCCACGCTAGGGCCAAGAAAAACTCTGAGTTGTCTTGAGGACTTGAGTCGTGTTCATCCATTTGTTTGGAGCTGTCACCCTATGGTCTTCATCTTCTTCACAAAGATGTGAACTGTTTGTTTTGTTGCGGTATGCAGTGGTTGGTCTTTGTGCTATTGAGATTAGGATTAGAGGCTGGGTATGCTTGAGAAAACTGGTGTTTGAGGCCACCATCTTAGCATTTATCATTTCCTAGCTCCTTGACGGCCTGATAAACCCTACCGTGTGGACTTGGATGATTGGTGTACCTTGGTTATGTCTAAGCCTTATTTGAACCTTATTCCTTGAGGAATCATGCCCAACTTAGAGGTGGCAGTGTTACTAAGAGATTGATGAACATGTTGGCCTATGGTTGGGTGAAACATTGCAATGGCGTAGCTGGTTGCGGGATGAATTCTGTTTAAGATAAGTATTCCTCACTATTTTGTCTCTACATTGATATTTATTGATTAATGAATATAATGAACATGTGGTATGCATGATTGAATGTATGTTGCTTCTACTATGTATAAGGATTATGCATCTTAGTATGTTCGTTTAATCTTTTTATTTCAGCATTATATGCCTATTAAAATTCATGGGGCTATTTTCCCGTATGCTTGGTGTTAGTAGCGTCCTCTTGGCTGGTCAAAGGGTCAAGGGCGTTACAGTGTGGTATCAGAGCTCTGATTGCAACATGGGCCTGAATGGGCCATGAAAGATTAGATAATAGAGGCAAGTTTCCTTCTGCCCAGCAGCAATCAGAAAATTGAAGACAAGAAAATTCACAAAATTTCTAAGTGCCAGAACTATCATCCCATTGGAGCACTTAGTGGGAAGGACACCTGGCGAATAGTTGATTTGACAGCCGATGCAATAGAAGACTGCGGAGGAGAATTTCAGGAAAATTTTAAGTGTTTGGCCATCGACACATCGGGACACTTAGATGGATGGATCGCCAATTCTTATCTGATTGACCTTCACCATTGCAGATGGCTAGACCACTATGCCTCCAATGGGTAGAGCCTCCGACCACCGATGACGTATAATTTTTGAAATTTCTTCTAAGTGTTGACTTCGTTAGCGATCGGAGCATGTTAGTTGATGACATTTCCAATGAACATAGAAAGGGGTTAATGGTGTGCATGCCACTGTTGTGGCTACGCAGTCAACTCTCTCATCAATGCACTAGTCCTTCCAGTCACCGATGACGAGGTGTTAGTAAATAGTAGCTCCGAGTGGCGACGACAAACAGTTGTTTGATTGGTGATGAATAGAGGAAGTTTTCACCAATAGATAAGAAATAGATCGGAAAAGAATAAAGGATGGTTGAGCAAAGGAAGTTTGGAACGGAAGAGAGAGAAAAACTCAAAAATTATTCTAATCTTAGAATCATTGGCAATCGACAATGGTTAGTTGATCACATCACCGATGCTCAGATGATTCATTCGATGATGAGCTACGTTAGGTAAAGTTGTTGGTCAAACGTCTGCCATTGCGTAGGTCGAGAGGACTAACCACCCGACGAGGAATGCGTCTGAGCACCGATGTCGCAGGTTCTAGGGGTTCTGATCACTGATAGAATTATGGTTGTGGAATACTTGGGGAGATTGTGGGCCACCGTCATGGAAATCTTGATGACTAACCGTCTGATGCGTAAGGAACCCGGTCATAGATGCAACGGGTTATTCTATTCTATAGCCATGAAGACTCGCAATAATTTAGAAGTTTCAACCACTAAAACACCGGGGAGTTAGCAGGGAAGAGACTCGATTAGAAGAAAAAATTGACGAGTATAAAAGCATCAGAAATTTGTTAAGATTCAGATCACCGATCGAAAGCTCAACCGGTTCGCCATGAAAACTGTAGAAAGATCTTTTTCCACCGTTGCGGCTGCTCAAATGACTGTGCACCCGATCAATAGTTGGTTTCCTCGTCGATGCAATTTGGAAGTCTAGTTGTTTTTCCCATCGAAACGTCGAAAAGGAGTAAGAAAATAGAATGCCGATGAACAGTTAATTTACTCACCGATGCAGATCGGAAGTGTAGTTGGTTTGACCACTGAAATGTAAAAAAAAATAGTTGGAAGAAGGTCCGATTGGGCCTAAGGAATTTGGAATTTTCAAAGGAATTTTTCAGTATTTTTTTCTGCAGTTTTTTACTGTCTTCCAGCAAGTTTTCAGCAAATTATCAGTGGATTACAAAGCTAAACAAGAGATAGAGAAAATTCTATGTTTTACCATAGTTGTTTTCTTATAAATTTCCGAAGGAGATTTGGGTTTTCTCAGTAATTTTTAAAGCAATTTTCAAATGTCTTTCAATAGGTTTTCAGCAGATTTAGTAGACTTTCAGTGGTCACAGGGCTGAAAAGGGAGAAAACCCTAGGCAACTGAAGTTAGCATTCCTAACCAAAATACAGTTGTATGTTTTCCATCATTCTAGAAGTAGTGTGGTTTTCATACCCGAGGTTTGAATGAAGCATGTGGATAGACGTTGGAAAGCTTATCCAGCTGGGAACAACGAAAAGTCACCAGAATCTAAGTATGGAGCAACAAAGTGCTAGTGATTGCTTGAAAGAGAAATGTGATGCTATTGTTGGGGCTCCGACCTTGAAGGTCCTTAATTTTGGAAACTCCGTAGTTTTGGTGTGAAGCTTGTAAGCGGAGTTGCGGTCCAAAATAGTCTTAGGGGCTTTGGGGTTGGGTCGAAGCCCCTCTTTTTGTAAATGTCCCATGGTTTTTGGGTATCCATGGTTTAAGCCCATGGTATTGTAATAGTGCACTTGTATAAATAGGCACTTATGTAATGGAGTAAAAGAGGAAGAAGCTTTGTGTTATTATGATGATGTGATGCGAAGAAGCTAAGGTCTATTTTTCATTTTAAGGTTAAGTCCCATCTAAGTGCATGGACAACCTCTAAAGCTGAGTGCACAGAGGGTTTTGGAGGAAAGGTTCTGTAGCTAAGTGCGTATTTTTGGGTTGTTGAGAAGATCTGTAGCTGAGTGCGTAGATCAGAACTGCATTGTTTTGTAAAGTGTTGAATATAAACGTAGTTTTGTGGATATAGACCCTACACTGGGGGTGAACCATGTATATCTTGTGTTGTGGTGGTTATTTTTATTTTTGTTCCTCTTATGTTTTTATGAATTTGATAAGTAGATGAATGATAAAGTAAGATAAATTGCTAAGCATTAACTTTGCTGTGAATTCCTAGTTAAGGGTTAAGCAATAAATTGTCTTTCTATCTAAACCATGAAGCTATTTAATTGAATGCCAAAGCTCTGTATTGCACAATTGTTCTTTGTTAAGGCTAAAGGTACATTAATATCTCTCTTTTTCCTGCAGAAACCTGATTTTGCGGCACCCCATAGCTTTTTCGGGTGAGACTGCAACTTGTTCACAGGTTGTTTCCGAAAGGGCCAACACTGTGGTTCTGTTTATTGGTGCAAAGATAAAAGCATAAGAACCCGGGTCTGCCCCATCCGCCAAACAAATTGGTTCCATTGTCGGTTGAACCAGTATCTGCTTCAAGAGGGATCTATGTCATTCCTGGAGGGATATGTTTTGGAGGCCCTCAGTAAAAGAAATCAGTGACTGGTTTGAAGATACTTATCTGAAATTTGCTGAACAAGAGAATAAGGACCCTCATCATAGCTCAGAAGACTTCTTGCAAAGGTACGTTTTTACTGATATTTATGAAATTTCCTTTTCTAGTATCCACATAGAATTGCACCAGTGGTTATCCAGGTTGACAGAAAGAAAGACAAACTTAAAAGAATATCAGTCTCTTGACTGGACCCCAGAAAGAATTAAGCTGTTAAAAAGTGTGAACAATGCGGTATCAAGAGCTCTTCACTTCTAGACAATAAGAACCCTTGAAGAATTTGTGACGGAGTTCGCCATCGACACACATACTTCTTTCAGCGAAGAAGAATGAAATTTTTTCAAAGGACCAAGGGGTAAGTACCTGAATTCATTAAGTCTAAAAATTAAAAGTCTCTTGGCTAAGAAAGGCATATTACTTATCCAATCAGATTGCTAGATTTATTGCTACTAACCTATGTTTGGAAGCGAAAGTGACTTCGACGAGCAAAGTGGTTTGCTTCGCAACGATAAAAGATACAAGAGAACTTTTGGATCCTATACCCTAGGCCAGAATACCGATTAAACCTCATTAAGTATAGAAGAATTTGAATCTGAAGAAAACCCTTTTGTTGGAAACCCCCCTATAACTCTGCAGCAAAGATCTGTTATCCCTGAGAACCCTTCGCAGTATGAAAGTAACCCTATCCCGAGTAGTCCTGTCGCAGGTCAGTCTACCTCCATAAGTTCCCTTCCTCCTGTTACCATTCTCCCCCCTGTTATTAATCTTCCTCCTCCTTCTACCCCTCCTCCTCCCCCTCAATTCACTATGGCCCATGTGAATGATGATATCAAGCTCCCAGTCTTTAAAGGAACTGGATCAGAGGATCCAGAGTAGTTTTGGTTCTTATGCGAAGCTGTTTGGATTGCTAAGAATATTATGGATCAAAATACAAGAAGAGCGCAGCTGGTCACCTCTTTCAGAGACCAAGCTTTGACCTGGTTTATGAATTTTTCCAGTACTTAGAACTATATCTTGGCTGATATTCAAAAAGCAATGATCAAAGAATTCAAGAAGCCTAAATCGGAGTCATAGTGTATAACTGCACTGAAAGAAATTCAGCAGAAATGAGGTGAATCAGTTTGGGACTTTGATCATAGGTTCAAGGTTCTGTTGGATCAAGTTAGCTTCACTATTGGAGAAGAAAAACATAATAAATGGTTTATTGCAACACTATTGCCTCATATCAAGACTCCACTTATGCAACAAAAGGTTGCTGATCAGCAAGAGGCATTGGAAATTGCTATGAAACTTGAAACAACTCCTGTTGGAGATAATTCTGGAATAGCCCAGATACAGGAACAGTTAGTAGAAATGGATTTGAAGCTTTGTGACATGAAAAAAGGGAAATCTATTCAAGAAAAGGTTTGGTTTACATGATGTAAGATAGAAGGTCATGACAAAGAACATTGTCTTGCATTAAGAAATTATTTGAATACTAGTGCACGAAACCCGTTTAACCCTAATGTCCTATATTGTGAGATCTGTAGAACAACTAGCCAACATTGAACTGAATATTGCTATCTACTGCAGAGATATGTTCAAGTACCTAAGAATCCCTACTGCAAGTTTTGTAAGTCAATTGGACACAACGAAGATGAATGTCACAGCTTTGACCTCATGAGAGAGTGAACTTATGATGCTTATAGGGTACAAACCGATGCACAAGGAAATGATGGATATGGTTACCATGGTGGTACACTAGGTTGAGGTAATTTCAGAGGTCATGGTTGTGGTGGTATGCCTGGAAGAGGACGGGGCCATATTATTTTCTATAACTGTAATCAGGCAGGACATGTAGCTAGAGAATGTCAGAACCCAACTATGACATGTCGATATTGCAAAGTAGTAGATCATGTGATTGAGAAATTCCCACAGTTGATAGCCAAGATACAAGAAATAAATGTCACTCCTACTTAGAATGTTCAGATGATTGCTGTAGAGAAAAGACTTGTCCCAGCCCTTAACATTGTTACAAGGAGTTGAACTACGACACAGGTGCAGAATAAGGGGAAACAGCCTGACGAGGCTTGGGTCCATAAGACCCCAGATAAAATTCCAACCTTCGATGTTGGAAGATAAAAAAGAACATTTATGGAAACTAAAAAATACTTTGTTGATCCGAGAACATCAGTAGCAACTACGCAACAACATCAACAGCAGTTACAGTTTCAAGAAGCTTCACCGGATCAAGTAAGTACACTGACATCATTTTTATAGAGTTGTATGAAGCTATTAAGAAATCAGAATGCTTTAAACGAGTTACAGAAAGCTATTGAGTCTTGTGAACCTCAACAAAGCTCTTATAGAGGAAAAACTGTTAATAGAGTTAGAAGGACTAGAAGAGAAATGAGATTGCATGCTCAGATAGGATATTATGACATGACTAATATCATTCTAGACCTGGGATCAGAAGTGAATTTCCTCACTAATCATACATGGGAAAAAATGGGAAAACCTACGCTTGAATGGTCCCCTATACAGTTGAGATTAGCCAATCAGCAGAAGATTGTGCCCTTGGGAAGATTCCCTAGTGTACCAGTGGATATTGATGGAGTCAGTACCTTAGCATATTTTGAAGTCATTGAAATAATTGATGATAGCAACCCCTATCCAGCACTGCTAGGAATTGAATGGGGACTAGACAATTATGGAGTAATCAACCTTAAGAATAGACATATGAATTTTGAAGGAAAAGTCTTGAGAGTCATAGTACCGTTGGACCCTTCTCAAGGAGAAAGGTATACAAAGCCAGTCATAGATGAATATCAGGATGTTTTGGATCATATTTACAACATCACAGCTAAAGAATAAGACTATGTTAACCCTACTGCTGAAGGTATAATGGATTGGCAGTGTGACAGTTCTTGCATGATTGATTTAGACGAAGGCCTAGAGAATTGGAAGGATCAACTTTATGAGCTACATGGACATCGACGTGCAAGAATTACTAAGTCTATCAGATGGGTTGGCTCATAGACAAGAATCTTACCTACTTTTGATGGCTTGACAGACCCAGAAGATTTTATTATACAATTCTCAGAGCAAGTACCAGATTCACAGAAAATGGAGACTCTAGATTCAGTATTCAGAACCACAGCTGCCAGATGGTGGAATGGTCATAAAAAGTATATTCATAATTGGAGAGATTTTCAAAAGTTTCTTTGCCTCAGATTCATGGATCAACCTCAGGAGGTATGAAGCAGATTTAATGGTAAGACTAGCCCTCAAGAACATTTGGAGCAGTGTTATGAAGCATGGAAGCATGTACCTTGTGAAGAATGGGTACATAGGTTTGTACACACTCTGGAACCTGTAGAAAAGAACTGGTATGTAGAGGTGGAGCTTCGCCATGGTACTGTAAGTTGGGTTAGCCTTGCTGATAGTTTTGTGCTCACATTTTCTCTTAATGAGGTTTTCTCTGCTTTGGACATAGCTATTAGGTTGATCCATACTAAGGTGTTTGATGATAAAGAAATAGTCGAGTACCAACCTGATTGGAAGGAACAAGAAGCTAATGCAGTAGAATGCTATAACCTCTCCATTGATGAAGACGATGACCCTCACAACATTAATATTTCTAAGTCAGAAGGACATTGCGAAGTACATGGAACAACAGTCGAGTCACCTGAAGTAACTCAGCCCTTGAAAACAAGGAAAGTAAACATTGGATCAGAAGAAATGCCTAAGTACACTACCATTGGAGATTATTCGGACGAAGAAATGGTGAGAAAAGTGATTGAAATCCTCCATGAGTATCAGGACTTATTTTCGATGAATTTCTCAGAAATGAAAGGTATCCTTGGTGATATAGGAGTGATAAAAATACCTTTGAAAGTTGATGCAAAGCCTGTGAAGCAGTGCCCTTATAGGATGAACCCTAAGTATAAAGAAAAAGTCAGGATGGAGCTAGATAAGATGCTCACTGCAGGAATCATTGAGTCTGTCGAAGAGTCCAAATGGGTCAGCCCTATGGTGGTACAAGAAAAGAAGACCAAGGGAGAAATCAGAATCTGTGTTGATATGAGGAAGCTGAAGGATGCCTATTTACATTATCCTTTTCCTACCCCCTTTACAGATTTCGTTTTATACAATGTCGGAGGTCAAGAAGTGTATTATTTCACTGATGGATTTTCAAGTTACCATCAGATCAGAATTGCTCTAGAGGATCGACATAAAACAACCTTCGCTACAGAAATGGGATCTTTTCAGTATACTGTTATGCCCTTTGGATTGAAGAATGCACATGCTATATTTTCCAGAGTAGTCATATCTGCATTTAAGGAATTTATTCATAATTTCTTGGAAGTTTACTTTGATGATTGGACTATATTTGGTTTATTGAAGGATCATATAACCGGTTTAAGACTTATGATGGACAAGTGTATACAACATCAGATTTCATTAAACCTGAAGAATTGTCTCTTTTGTGCACCTTTTGGAATTCTGCTAGGTCACATTTTATGCAACCAAGGATTGATGGTGGATCCTACGAAGATAGCCATTATTGTGAACTTTCCACCTCCAAATTCTGTTAAGCAACTTCGCACTACGCTTGGTCATACTGGATATTACAGGAAATTCATTAAAGGATATGCTCATATTACAGCCCCTATGGAAAATAAATTGAAGAAAGATATTAAGTTTGAGTGGACACATGAATGTCAGGAAATCTTGGATATTTTGAAAGAAAAGATGGTAACTGCCCCTATCTTAGTATTCCCTGACTGGAGTAAGGAGTTTCATGTTCATGTCGATGTATCTTCCATTGATTTAGGTATAGTATTGGCTCAGTCAGGTGAAGGTAATATTGATCACCCTATTGCTTTTGCAAGTAGAAAATTGTCCACAGCAGAAAAGAATTATACTACGACAGAACAAGAAGGTCTAGCTATGGTTTATGCCTTACAGAAATTTCGACATTATTTGTTAGGATCTCATTTTAAGATGTTCACTAGCCATTCTGCTTTGAAGTATTTGGTTAACAAGCCTATGTTAGGTGGAAGGATATGCAGATGGCTGATTTTTTTTCAAGAGTATTACTTTGAGATCATAGTTAAGCCCGGAAGACTTAACCTCGGGCCTGACCACTTGTCGAGGCTCGAGTCAAGAGAAGAGCCCACTAGTTTGGACGAAGGTCTTCCTAATGCCTAGTTGTTTGCCATCCAGATGGTTGATGACTATTTTCAGGATATTGTTCAGTACTTGTCTACAGGTTTTGCATCCTCTGAGATGACAACACAGCAGAATAAGCAGCTGGTGGTTAGAGAAACTAACTTTACCTTGATAGCAAGACAGCTATATAAGATGGGACCAAATGAAATACTGCGCAGATGTGTCCTGGAGCATGAAAATCCATTGATTTTGGATGAGGCACATTCTGGAGCAGCAGGAGGTCATTATATAGGAAAATCTATGGCACAGAAGATTCTGACAGCTGGATTTTGGCGGCCTACGATTCATAAGGATGCAAGAGAGTATTGCCACAGCTGTGATATTTGTCAGAGGACAGGAAAACCATCTAGGAGGGATGAGATGCCTCTAGTTCCATAGTTAAATTTACAAGCATTTGACAAGTGGGCTATTGATTTTGTTGGACCAATCAATCCCCCTACAAAGAAATCTGGAGCAAGATACATTATTACAACAACTGATTACCTTACTCATTGGGGCAAAGCTCAACCATTCAAGGACTGTACCGCTGCTACAGCTGTGAAGTTCATATTTTATAATATGTTGTCGAGGTTTGGGTGTCCAAGAATTCTTATGAGTGATCAAGGATCACATTTTCTGAATAATACTATTGAAGCATTGACCAAATAATTTCAAGTATATCATCAGAAGAGTACTTCCTACCATCCTCAAGCAAATGGAACTGTTGAAGCCTTTAACAATATTCTTGAGCACGCCCTGACAAAGGTTTGCAATGTTAACAGAAATGATTGGGATCTTAGAATTCCAGCAGTATTATGGGCTTATAGAACAACTTGCAAGAAGTTGAAATGCCACACACCTTTTAGGTTGGTATATGGACAAGAAGCAGTTATGCCCATGGAGTACATTTTTCCTAGCCTCAGAATATCTTCCTTCACAGAGATGGATGATCCAGCTATGTTGAATGAAAGGCTGGTGAAGATACTGGAACTAGAAGAAGACAGATTCATTGTAGGTTTCCAGCAGCAAGTACAAAAAGCTAGAGAAAAATCATGGCATGATAGACACATTAAGAAGAAGCAATTTCAGAATGGTGATCTTGTGCTCTTGTACAAAATTAAATTCATGAAGTTCCCCAGTAAGTTCAAGGCACATTGGGAAGGACCATACATAGTTCAGAATGTTACCGATGGTGGTGCAGTTCAGTTAGCTAAATTGAATGGAGAAATTTTTCCCTCCATGGTGAATGCAAGTAGATTAAAGAAGTACAGGGATGGGCCTATACCCCCTAATCAGAAGTAATAGCAAGAAGAAGAGTCTAAGTACCAAGAATAGTTGAAATTGGGTACTAGACTATAATGAAGCTATTCTTAGAGAGCTTCAGCAGATTGTTGGAAAATTTACGAAGTGTCGAATGTTGTGGAAGAAATTATGTCGTGGGTTGAAGTTTGAAGTTCTGTCGAAGCTTGTGTCAATATGTGTCGAAGGTCTATATTGTGTCGAAGATCCTTATTGTAGAGAAGCCGAAGTTAGTGGTTGTGCTGAAGAAGAAAGGTGTGTCAAAGCTTAAAATGCGACCGTTGGAAAAAATCAGATTTGGTGGCGTCGGTACGTTAACTGCATTAACTGTCTGTAATGATGAGATTTTGGTTGAATCCACAGCCGTATTTGGGAAATCTAGCACCATTTGGACAAGATCTACCGCCGCTCAGTAATATTTGGTATCTTTAATGCACAGTTATGGCATATTTGGTCATTGGATTCTATAAGAAGACACCCAAGCCTACGAATTTCGCATTACGCATTTTCTTGAGTTTCACAGTTGAGTCCATGTCAGCTAATCGCAAAGTCCAGCAATTGTTGAGGGAGTTCAGAAAGAGGGGTCTGTAGAAATTTATGAGGAACCCACCTACACCTTCACCTTGCAAAGAGACATCCCCAGTGCCAAATCAACCAATGCAGACACGATCTAACAGAAAGAATTTTAAGGCAGAAATTCTCTCTAAGTGAAACGAAGAAAGGCACAAAACATCAGGAAAGACACCAAAGGATCCCGTGATTCAGATGAATCCTCTTGGTTCGGCAGAGCTCCCACTTGAAGATTTTGAAGACTTCGGTGAGGATGAGAACGTTGCATCGCAGCATCCACCATATCTCCTGCCTGTTCAACCAGGTGTTCAGCCACCTCGGCGGATAGTCAAGTTCGCGTTACTCACCCCTTCGCTGCCACAGGGTGTGAAGTTGGTTGGAACAATGACCAGAAGATTATCAACTCAAGTACGCAGACCACGATACGAATGATCATGAGAAGTTTTCGCAGTTCGCTCCTGGGAAATACTTGCACTACATCCATTATCCGGAGGTTGGAACGACATTACTTGAAGTAAAACAGTGGGATGTTGGCTTGGAGCAAGCTAGCTTGTTGAAGATGTTGAATGTCTGCCACCTTGGTCGCAGCCCGCAGGTTACCGCAGTGGTCAAGCAGTTATTGGCGTTGGTGCATGATGGGCACCTATGGATAGGAAACTAGAAAATTGCTATTAATGGAGAGCTGATTCATAGGATTACAGGCTTGTTGAAGGAAGGGCCTAATCCTGGGATTGAATTTGTTGGAAAGCACGAAGATACAAAGCTGGCGTAGCACATGAAAGATCGCTTCGGTTTGACAAAAGGAAATCGAGGGTATCAAACATTGAATATTCGGCACTAGAACATTCACTTTGCCACAGACATCCTAGCATGCAAATTGATGCGGAAGTGCAGACCTAATGAAGTACCCGCCCTGATTGTCAGTATTAGTGTGAACTGTGCCGAAGGATACAGTTACAAATGGACAGAGTACATTGCTAGAGAATTCCTTGCAAATGTCCACGATGCACAGGAAAAAGGTATAGCCTTTCATTATTCATGGTTGTTAGTGCTTATTGCACTGGTAGGATGGAGAGAACCTACCGAGGCATAGTTTGTTGATGTGCCTCCGGAGATTCCTGGTGCAGCATGGTATGCATCTCTTTGGGTTTCACAGAATAAGGACTTGCAACAGATGACGAACTACGTGTTCACCTTCTATTCAATGAATATTACATATGAGATCTTGAAAACACCCCGACTCCATAATGAACTATTTTCTCAGTATACTGGAGTGGCCAAATTCAAGGCTGATATGCATAATGTCTTCATCCAGGCCTGCGTAGATAACAAACATACACGGTGGGAGTTACCATACATGGTGAACCAGGAAGACATCCTCGCAGTAGTTCAGCAGTGGCCGACTGAATGGATGAAGGACGCAAGAAAAAGGCCTGACATACCAGTCCCTCTAGTAACAAATGTGGGGGCAGGTCCTAGTCAGCTGCAGGAGAACAACCCACTAGAAGAGAGAAAAGAACAAGATGAGTCACAGCAGAGCGAATGTGACCATGGTGGAGATGATAGAGCTGATGAAGAAGATGAAGAATCATTCAAGACCATTTCAGACCCTAATCGCCCAGATAAGAGCAAGTCCCTCGAAGTGGAGGAATTTACTAAGCCTCGGCCCAGAAAGAAAACTAAGGCGTCAAAGGGCAAGAATATCGTTGAAGAGCCCGCTTTGACGATTGAAGAGCATGATCAGGATCTGACAAATTCTATAGAGGTATTATCCAGCAAATGGGTAGAGTTTGAATCTAAACATATTGATGTGCTCACTGGCATAGCACACCGAATTGCAGAACTTAAGGAGTTATCGAAAAGAACAACAAATGGCGTTGCCGCAAGCAGTACACCAGTAGGCACGCAGCCATATACTAGACAATGGCCAGCCAGAAACAATAGAGGAAAAGTACCAAGTGCAGCTCTTATAATACCTGACGTAGCATCTCAATCACAGGTAAGGATGATAGTTGAGATAGATTACACTAAGTTTTCTATGCTAGAGCTGCATTTTTGTCAATTGGCACTCATGAAGGAGATCCGAGAATGAGACAACTACACCCACATGCAGTTAGAGGATACCACAAAGAAGAGTGAGAGCCTTGAATCACAGTTGAAAGAAGCTGAAGATAAGAAGAGGGAAATAGAAAACAAGCAGGCTACACTCGCGCAAGTGTTGGATGAGGCATGCCTAAGTCTCCATAACTTTGACATGCAGGCTGAAGAAGAACTGGAGCAAAGAATAGTAAAGCTAAAAGACTATGCACAACAGTCTAGAATCCAGATAGAGAAGATGAAAGCAGAACATGAGGCCCATATTGTGGAGCTTCAGCTTCGCCTCATTCCCGAGAGTCCACCAGAGGTCAGGGAACAACGTCTCAGAGATATTCAGGCCTTAGCAATGAAGATCTCAGATCTTGTAAGTAGTGCATCAAAGCTGCTAGATGAAAGTGTCGAGGCCTGGGAAAACTTGCAAGACAATCCAGAAGTAGAAAAATTTCAAGAAACCATCAAGCAGTGATAGAGAGAGCTGGATGCAGTAAAAGCAGAAATTAAGACATTGCCTCCTATGCAGAAGATGCTTAAGGTGAAGCATAGTAATGAGCTCCAATGAGAAATTGAGTCTTGTAGAAGAAAAGAAACACTGTTACTGAGCTTTGTGTAGCCCCTCATTAATGAGGCCTTGGAGTTGAGCACTGCTGCAGACAACCAACTCAAAGTCTTGAAGGAGTATGATGCGTTTGCAAAGGAAAACGCCAACAAAGCCTCTGTAGCAACATTGCAGGAGATAGTGGAGAAAGAGCAAGCAGCCGAAGATATCATGCGCAGCCTCAAAAAGTAGTTTACTATCTTCACCAACAAGATTCTTGCACCTGAAAAGCAGCAGAGTGTCCTGAGACGGGACACTGGTGAGTCTTAGGGGCCTGTTGGGGCTCGGACCTTGAGGTCCTTAATTTTGGCAACTCCGATGTTTTGGTGCGAAGCTTGTAAGCGGAGTTGCATTACAAAATAGTCCTAAGGGCTTTGGGGTTGGGTCGAAGCCCCTCTTTTCGTAAATGTCCCATGGTTTTTGGGTACCCATGGTTTAATCCCATGGTATTGTAATAGTGCACTTGTATAAATAGGCACTTATGTAAAGGGGTAAAAGAGGAAGAAGCTTTGTGTTATGATGATGATGTGATGCGAAGAAGCTAAGGTCTATTTTTGGGTTTAAGGTTAAGTCCCAGCTGAGTGAGTGGATGACCTCTGCAAATGAGTGTGCAGAGGGTTTTGGAAGAAAGGTTCTGCAGCTAAGTGTACAGTTTTGGGTTATTGAGAAGATTTGTAGCTGAGTGCACAAATCAGAACTACATTGTTTTGTAAAGTGTTGAATATAAATGCAGTTATGTGGATGTAGCCCCTACACTGGGGGTGAACCATGTATATCTTGTGTTGTGGTGGTTCTTTTTAGTTTTGTTCCTGTTATGTTTTTATGCATTTGATAAGTAGATGAATGATAAAGTAAGATAAATTGCTATGTATTAACTTCGCTGTGAATTCCCAGTTAAGGGTTAAGAAAGAAACTATCTTTTTATCTAAACTGTGAAGCTATTTAAGTGAATCTCGAAGCTCTGTATTGCATAATTATTCTTTGTTAAGGATAAAGGTACAACAATATTCCTCTTTATCCTGTAGAAACTTGATTCTGCAGCACCCCATAGCTGTTTCAGGTGAGACTGCAACCTGTTCGCATGTTGTTGCTGAAAGGGCCAACACTGTGGGTCTGTTTGTTGGTGCGAAGATAAAAGCATACGAACCCAGGTCTGCCCCATCCACCAAACAACTATCAATATAGACAACTCTGGGGAATTGCATGCCTAGAGGTATCAAGACCATGAAGTCAAACCAACTCTTGTGTGAAAAAGGAGTTCCATGTAAGGATGAGGGACTTAAAAAGGGAAGTTTCCCTTAAACCCTATCTTGCTCATTATAGCTACATTTATAAGTTTTATACTTGATATTTATGAGGATATGCTTTTCATGCATAGGATATTGAGGATTATACATTTATAATAAACCACTAATGATAGTTATAGCATTGGTGTTAGCATTAGTGGAAAAACCAACGACAACATGGACATGGCTAAATATGTTGCTGATGCTGGTGAAGGTGACTAGCAACCCTTTGGAGAAAGGGATAAGGAAACAAGTCCATAATCAAAAGTTGGTGAGCAAATTCTACAATATCCTGCAAAGGACCAACCAAAATGGTAATGTTAAGGGTGTAAGTAGGACCGATGAAGGTAAGAGTTTGATTATCACAAATTCCATGGAGTGGTAAAGGTAAGAGACCTCAAACCATTTGGATATTTGAATGTTATACCAAATTCATATAGAAATGTGCCCTCCCTGTATATGTTGATTGAGCTTAGTAGCCCAAGGAAAGTAAGTACTGATGATCTTGATTATAGTAATGCATCCTATATGAAGTAGTCATGGTTAGGCCATACATGGTATTCCTGAATCAATGCAAGGTAGCATCGAGTGGATATGCATTAAAGGATTTTATAAATCGTGAAGTTATGCATTGAATGGATGCATATGAAGGGTGTAAGAAGCTGATTACATAAGTATGGGTGCAAATATTGTGATGCATTTCATAAGTGCCTTGACATAGTGCATGTAATATTCTATTACTAATGGCTGAAATGATGAATTGATGGTAATTTTGGAACCATTTTAGGAGTTGTTATGAATGCAGGATAGTAAGTGCATGAAGAAGGTAGTCATGATCAATTGGCTACCAGAAATTCCTTATGGAAGAGCAAGGTGGTACAAATGATACGCTTGTGATGTATAACAATTATCTTTATATAAAACCAAATCAAATTTTGTTTTTCTTTTAAACCAAAAATAGAAAATAGATTTGGGATTTTTGTTGTGGAAAAGAGGGAAGT